>RCUC01167101.1:0-74030 GCA_003697995.1 Taxidea taxus jeffersonii
GGGGGCGGGCCAGCGGAGCCTGCGCGGTTCGGGGGCGGGGCCTCCCCGGGGGCGGGGCGACCGCGCCTGAACAGTGCCTGGAGGGGCGGGTTCTCGGGGGCGGGGTCTGGCAGGCGCGGTCGCGGGGCCCGGCGCCGGGTCGTCATTTCCGAAGCGGCCCGCGGGTCTCGGCGCGTGCGCGCTCTCTGCGGGGCAGCCCCCGGCTCCCCGGCCCCGGCCCCGGCCCCGGCCCCGCCGCGCCCGCCGCCCCCTTCCCGGGGAGTGGGGAAGGAATGGGTGGCGTCCGCAGGTGGGGGGCGAGGGCGCGCCGACCCCGGGGCCGAGGCTGTGAAGGTCACCTGCTGTGGCGAGCCCCGGGGCCAGGGCGTGAAGAGACCCAGGAGCCTGGACGGCGGAGTGGGCCGTGCGGGGAATGGGTTGAACCGTCCGTCGCGGTTAGTCACTGCCAGGTTGACCTCGCTGGCCCTGTCCAGGCGGAGCTGGAGGGAAGCTCGGCAGGAACCCCGGCGGGGTGGGCACCGCGGGAATGGATGGAGCCTGGGAGCGCCGAGGGGAGACAGGCCCGCACCTGGCCACTCCGCACCGGCCCGATCCCGGGGGACCGTGGGCCTCCCGCAGCCGCAGACTGGGCCCTGGGGGCTGGCTTTCGTGCCCAGTCCCAGCCCCAGCTCTGCCTGCCCGCCGACCTCGGACACATCCTACCCCTCTCCGGACCCAGCGTATGCATCTACAAAACCAAGCGGGTGGGGCGCCGGGGGGGCTCCGGTCATGACCCTGAGGTCCTGGGACTGAGCCCCGCATACAGAGCCCTGCTCAGCCGGGAGCCTGCTTCTCGCTTTGCTGTTCCCCTGCGTGTGCTGTCTCTCTAGCTCGCTCGCTCTCTAGCTCGCTCTCAAATAAATAAATAAATAAACAAAATCGGGGGGATCTAAGCAGGAAATTATTCCAAAGGAACGTTTCTAGTTCTAATAATCTATGATTCATTTTTTAAAAAACCTCAAATGCTTAATAATAGTGTCAAACATCTGTCATCAGCCTGAGAAGGAAAGAAACAAGGCAATGTCGCAATCACCGGGCGGATGGGGTGGGCCTGGATCTGGGGATGCAGGGATTCCTCCAACCTTCCCGCCCGCTGAGGCCCCTACTGCCTGCAGCCTGACTGTCGGGATCCGAGCTTCACTTACTAAGTCACCTATTGGCTGTGGGTCATTGCTGGTTCTCATTTAGGTCTGAAGGCCATCTGGCGCCCACGGATCTTGGTAGTCTCCAGTGAGACAAGTAGTTACAGTCACTGACTTCAAAAGGACAGGTCTCGCTCCTCCTTGTCCGGCTCTCTGCACCGTGTTTTCACTGTAGGTGGACTCCGCACAGGGCAGAGTGGAGTTACCCGTGAATCCCCAGTGCCCTGGAGAGGCTCACTGCTGTGGCTTGGAGGCATGAGCCCCTCCAGGAAGGCAGCAAAGCCCTGGGCTCCGGGCATGTGGGCTGGAGCCTGGCTCTGGGTGAGCTGTGGGGCAGCCGAGCTCCTCACCTTCCTGTTTGTTCAGATACACCAGGTGTGCCCAGGGTTCCAGGAGGTAAACACTTGACAGCTGTCAAGAAGGCCCAGTTGAGGCTCAGGCTAGAGCAGTGCTCCTTTTCCATCAAGAGGTACAAGAGTGGGTTTGATGAAAGGAACTCCGGGTAGCTACGGGCCTGGGCCTAGCTCCGGCAGCGTGCAGGGCCGTGAGGTTCTGCTTCTCTAGGCCTCACTCCCTACCACCCGAGAAAGCCAGAGGTCCTCCACGGGGCTCCTTCCTCACTGTGTGCTTTTCACTGAGTCCTTGAGAAAGCGCTGATGGGACACAGAAGTGCAGATAACTAGCCATCGAAGGCATAGGTAGAAAAGCCTCATAAGGGTCCCTGAGAGGCAGACGATGCAGGCGAGGGAGAAAGGGGCGCACGTGGAACCTGGCTAACAAGACCGCCAGCACGGAACGTAGCCCGGCCCTACACTGGAGTCAGGGAGGGACAGCAGGTGCCGGAGAGCTCGCTGTCACTGTGCTCTCAGCATAGGGGCTCTTGCTGCGGGCACCCCCTCCCCCCAATCCTGCGGAGCAGCCTTGCTGCTCTGTCTCACTCTCAGGATTACTGTGAAGAGCAAAGGAGAAAATAGATATGAAAATTGTTTGTAAACCGTAAAGGACAGAGGCAAAAATAGGGGGATGGGCATGCCGTTGTGAGTACGCTGAACCACACAGAACCGCCCACTCTGAAAAGGGTAATTTTATGCTCTGGAATTTCACCTCAATAAATTATTTTTTAATGGAGTTAATTTTTTTAAGGTTTATTTATCACCTAGAGAACGCAGGCTCACCTGCGCGGTGTGGGGGAGGGGCAGAGGGTGGAGGAAAGGATCTCCAGCAGGCTCCCCGCAGGGCTGGATCCCACAACCAAGAGTCTGACGCTGCACCCGCTGTAGGGCCCACGGGCCCCTCTAAGGGGGTTAGAGGATACAGTCTCAAACAATGGTGTATATAGCTAATTCGCTTTGTGCATTTTAGCAGTGGTTTAGATGTGAAAATTCTTTTAAATATAGGGAATAGAGGGAAGGCTTCAGGACACTGGATTTGGCGATGATTTCTTGCATATGATGCCAAAAACACAGGCTTGAAAGAGAAAAATAGATAAATTGATTTCATCAAAATTTAAAGCTTTGGGGGCATCAAAGGACACAAGAGCGTGAAAAGACCACCCACCGAATGGGAGAAACATTTGCTTATTCCCTTATCTGTAAAACAGGGATGACGCCCACCTCACCGGCTGCTGGGAAAATTGAACATCGTAGGGGCTGCGGAAGAGCCTTGTGCGGAGAGCGGGACATTTGGATTGTTATAAGTCCCACCGAGGGGTATGGCCCCAGGGTCTCCAGCCCCACCCCTCCCTGTGCCTCTCCTGCACCACCCAGACTTGCTCAGGGACCCTCCCTCCGCCCAAATGCTTGGTGCTTTCCTCTTCCCTGCAGGCTGCCGGCACACTCCTCCCCTGGGCCCCAGCACCTTCTTTCTCCCAACTCCTCCTGCAGTGGGAGGGGCTGCCTCCCTCTGGACCCTAAAACCCTCCACTCACCTTTCCAGCCTCCTCATTCTCAATTACCTGCTGCAAATCCTGACTCCGATATTTGCTAAGTATTTGACTTGGGCAAGCGACTTTATCTCTCTGGGCGGAGAGCGCAATAGTATTACCTACTTCTCAGGGCTGCTCCGAGGGCCAGCGTTGCACAGACCTTGGGCGATGGTCAGGTGCAATCGGCGTGACCTCCTGCTCTCATGGTTTAGGGGAATTATCTACAGGCCCGCGCTCTGGCTTCAGGGTAAGTAGACACGTATGACCCAGAGCGCAGCACACCGACTCGTGCCCATGCGGCTGAGCCAAACCTCGATGCTGCATGTGCTCTGGGGTGTCCGGGGGCTCCCCGCCATGGCCCGGGAGCTTCGTTCTCCCTGAAACCACTGCCCGTTTTACTCCTCTGGCTGAGAGCTCCGGAGGTAACCCGAGGCTCTTCCACCCAGAGTTGAGGTGCCCCCGGCGCCTTACTTCTAAAACTTTAATTCTTCGGGCACATGTGCCACACGCGTTCATGAAAAAAAATGCATCTAAGCAGAGAAAGAAAGAAAAGCTCCCACCACACAGGCCGGGCAGCTGCGTGTTTGTTGTGCATCCGTGTTACACAGGCTCCCGCACACACAGGCTGGGATTTCAGCCGCGCTGGTGAGCGGGGACTGAGCTTTGTAGTCCGCCCTGTGTTCCTTTGCAACACACAACGAGCTTATGTGCAACACACAACGAGCTTATGTGCACGCAGATGTGTGAACTTCCAGTTGAAAAACAGACCTCTCTTCCCTAGGCCTCCCGGGTCCAAATGCCCCAGGGGGATGTCCTCTTTCCACCCTAGCAGCCTGGGACAGCCCTCCCCAGAGGCTTTCTGTGCCGGCTCACCCCTCGTCCTGCCTCCCCCCGCACAGCTTCCGAAGAACCCGCCGCCTTGGCCTTTGGCACCTTCACCAGACGTTTGCCTATTTCTGTTATTTCTTTTGAATAAATTCATCCTGCAGGGTCCCAAGGTATCTTCCTCCCCCTTCCCTCGCTCGCTGATTGTCAGGCCCAGGAGACCAAGCGTTCTGGAAAGATCCGGGGCAGCTCTCTCCTTCCCCAGCATCATGGAGCTGCACTACAACCGGTTTTTAAACATTAAATTATTTATTCCTCACAAAAATCCAGAGCTGAGGGCTAGCTGGTTTTCCATGTGAAAATATAAGCCAGGCTTTGACTTTTCTGGGTAAAGTTTACATATCCGCAAAGAAAAACACGAGTCTGAATAAACAGTTTTCTCCAGGAAATGAGCAGACCGACCCTTTGGGAGAAAATGTTCACCACGAAGCACTCAGACACCATCGCTTCCGGATCCAGGCTGTCTGAAGGCACCAGCTAGGAAGGCGCCTCACCCCCGAGCCTCGGGGTCCTCATTTCTGTTGGGGTGTTCATTCAGCACCTACTATAGGTCTGGTCCTATGATAGCCGCTGGGCGCACAAAGGATAAAACACAAGCCCTCCCCTGCCATCCCCCCAGGAGCTCCTGGGGCGAGAGGGAGGCATAGGCGCTGAGGAACCAGAGCCATGTTCCGGTGGGCTCAGGCAAGAGGAGAAGCCCCTGAGACCAAGCACGAAGCGGAAGAGGCATTTTCCAGGGGGAAGAGGAGAGCACGGCGAGGCAGAGGGGAGGGCACGGTGTGTGCAGAGCCCACAAGCGAGTTCTTGGGTCCTGCAGCCGAGGGGCTGGCGAGGGAAGTCTGTCCTGCCCACCGATCTGCCCTGGCCCCGGAACAGGGTCCACTGCATGGCGGTGGCCACCTTGCCAGACGCCTCTGACCTCCCGCCCTAAGCAGCTAGAGAGCCCCACCGGCGAAGGTCGTTTCCTCTTCCGAACGTTCATGAAGAAGAGGAAGCCCCGTGTTGGGAAATGCTAACCGCTGGGCTCCCTCGGAGGCTGGATAATCTCTGAGCTCAGCATCTCCCAGGGTTTGCAGGGTGCAAAGTGGCCACCAGCACCAACAAGCCCTCCGCCAGGCCCTGCCCCGAGCGACGGTGGGCCAGGTGTCAGGCAGGCCCCGGGGTCCTGCAGGGATCCTAGCGGTGCCCAGGTCCCTCCAGGCTTCTCAAGCCTCAGGCCAAAGCTCTGCGTTGTCAGCGGCAAATGGAAGCATCAGCGCTCCCCTCCCCCGAGGAGCGGCTCCCGCTCTGCATGACAAACGTCCCTCACGTGTCTCCCGTGAGCCGGCCGCCATCGGGCCTGACAGTTCTGGGGCGTCCTGGGGGAGAAATCGGCTCTGCCCCGACGTGGACCCGGCCCAGCGCCCACAGGCTGGGGACCCCAGGCAGGCTACCCGCACCCCGCGCACATCGCTCCCTGGCCCGGCTCCCTGTCCGGCACAGGGATATTTGATGCCTCAGAGGATGAAGTCCTCCCGTCCATGGCGAGCGTCCAGCTGCCCCGCACGGTGCCGGCCGTTCCGCAGGGACTCATCGACCCAGTACCAAGTAGAAGGACAAAGTCACAGGGAAACACGCGCTACGGCATCAGGTAGCAAAGTCCCAGTGTGGACAGAACACACCAGGGTCAGGAGAGTGTAAGGCAGGGCAAGGGGTGCCCACGCTGAGTTCGGGACGGCAGGGGAGGCCGTGTGAGTGCTCAGCAGGTGGGGCAGGAGGGCCCGTGTCACCACAGTCAGACATGTTCTTTGTAAATATGAAACACTTCGTAAATCTGAAAAAAGAGAAGCCAATGGTCCCGTCTATTTCTGGAGCACCATCGTGCCCCACTTGAGACCCCACGCGCCTGTCCCCGACGCCCCGAGACAGCGGGCAGGCTGCGAGGATGGGGACGAAAGGTGACTTCCGCGGAAACAGGAAGCGGGCCGTGCCCGACGGGTCGCCAGCTGCCTCTGTGGTCAGCCGCTGCTGGTGCTCAGGCGGGAGAAGGGGACAGATGCGAGAACTACCCTAGCCCATCCAGACCGGGACTCAGGACTAGTAAAAAGAGGCAGCTGACGGTAAATAGGTGGAAGAGAGGGAGACGGGAGCTAACCTGCACTTGAGAGAGGCCAAGGTGACTCAAGGTTACTTTCCTCTGCACCTGTGGTTCCCGCTGCCCTAGAAGGCTCTTTGCCCTTCCCTCCCTGGTAGCTCTGACTTACCTTTCCTTGGTTCAGATACCACCTCCTTCAGGAAGCCCCCCGCCCCCCTACGCCTGCCCCCCTGCTTCCCAGGTTAGGGCGACCCTCCACGCCCCAACACACCTCTCAGGCCCTCATCATGTTCCTCTGACCATGAGGCCCGTGACCTCTGTGCTGCTCCTGGGCTTCTAACCTCCGAGCCAGCCTTCCCCCTCACCCGCTCCCGGCTCCAGAGCCTCGGTCCAGCCCCGCCCCTCTCCCGTGGCACTTTTCAGAAGACAATGTGCTGCCCTACATCCCGTCCCGGGCAAAGGGCATGAGCGCTGGAGGCAGTAAGACCCCTCCGAGCCCTCCCTGCACCCTTCGCCAGCTGCGAGGGGGGAGAGCCAGACGGACCCCATGAGGCTAGCATGAAGGCACAGTTGGACCCTCAGTCCAAGACAGATGTCCCTGCCTCTAGACTCTGCCCTCCAGGGGACCCCCTGTGACACTACCCAGCCTGGCCAGGGCCGACAGAGGTGAGGGGTAGGCTGTGGTGATGCTGGCAAAGTCTGCTGACTGCCCGCCCAGCCTGTGCGCGGGGCCTCATGTAGACACGTGCACTCTCTTCTCCATTGCCTGCAACACCGTGACAACGTCCCCCCCCCCCCATTTCGTAGATCAGGACCCAAGGCTCAGGCAGGTCAGCCGCTGCCCCAAAAGCGTCCGGTGGTCAGTGCAAGGAGGCACACCTGGGCCCGTCTGCCTCCAAAGCCCAGGCCCCTGCCCGAGGCTGACCTGCTGCTCTGTGCATGGCCAGAGCCTTCCCGGGCAGGACACGCACCCCCCGGCGTGAGCCCTTCAGCCCCTCTGCCGGGGGTTCTGACATCTGCTGGGCAGTTAACAACAGCTCCTTCATGGGAACAGTATAGCAGACCCCTGAGCCAAAGGCAGTCAAGTCTGTAGCTCCCAGGACAGTGAGAGTTCAAGGCCGTCACCTCACAGTGCTTTGTAAGTGCAGGCGGGGCCTGTCTCCCCCCACACGGTGCATGTTGGCATAGACACTGGGGTGGGCTGGTGGCCTCCCTGTCTCCTCACCACCCAGGGCAGGGCTTCCAGCTGGGTCCTGAAACAGCTCACAGAGGACAGAGCAGGGCCTCAGGGACACAGAAGGGGGCCTCTGCCGCCAGACTGGGAATACGACATTCCCCAAAGAGATGGGATTCATCCTCCCAGGGCTCTTGAAGGAGCCTGTGGAGCCCAGTCCTGGCACGGCACGCTCTGTCCCACCAGCCCAGGAGGGTGGTCCTATTCCCACCCACAGAGAAGGCTCAGAAGTCCTGGGCTTGCCGGGTCCCCAGCCAGGGGTGGGTTCCTTGGGCCAGCTCAGGTCAGAGCGGCGGGGGCTCTCCTGTCCCATCCCTGGCCTTCTTCACCTCTAAAGCCAAAGCGAGGCTGACCTCATGGTCAAGGTGGGGCAGAGGCCTGGAGGACCCCCTGCTCCCGAGCCCCAGCCCTCCTTCCCCAGCTGGTTCCGACATTTCCAGGTGTGTCCTCACACCTGTGTGTTTGCCTCTGCACACGCGTGTGCGTGTGTGTGCGTGTGCATGCCTGGGGAAGAGGGAGACGGAGAGCTATCTGGTGGACAGGGGACTCAGTGGATCCCTGGGGGACCTGGGTCACCTCCTCCCCCCATTCACCCCTGACCCACTGAGGTGTCCTTAGTCCTTATCAAGCCCTGAAGCCCTTCCAAGGGCTTCAAGGGAGGAAGGAGCCACTCCCACTTCCCTCCGTGCATCTAGGAACACTCCTGCTGAGGGAGGAGACGGGCAGGCCCTGAGCGCACCCCCACCCCCTCCTGGGAGGGCTGAGGGCACCGACATCAAATGGTCTGGAAGGGCGGGGCCGGCAGTCAGCCAGGGTGCATTTCGTCTAAAAGCACCACAGGCTTTGGATCTCAGATGTTTTCATTACCTGAGAACAGCCCTTGCCCTGTGCATGGGTTTAAGAGCTTGTTCCGGCTCCCACGGGGGGTCAGATCCTGGAGAACGGAGACAGCTCCTCACCTGCGTCTGACCCAGGCTGGGGTCTTCCTCCCCTGCTGGGCGGGCATGGGAGCGTCTACTTGCTCCCCTTTCAGTCGGGGTCTGGAAACCCAGGAGAGGGAGCCTGGGAACCCAGGGGCATCCTTGCACCTCGCCCCCACTCCAGAACTCGCCCACAGCCTTCACCTGTGGCATCCTGCACGGCCCTCCCCCATCCTCTGCTCCACTCTGGCTGCACCCCCACCCCCGCCCCCGACCTGGCCATTCCCCAGTCTGACCTGGGCTCGGTACCCAGCCTCGAGTCCTCACCATGACCCTGGTTCCTTGGAAACAGAACCAGCTTCCGCCCTCCCAAGCAGCTCCTGCGGGTGGGGGCATGGCACACCTTCAGGGCCCCCTCTGTGTCCCTCAGCCTGGCAGAGGTTGGGGACTGATGAGGTCAGGGGCCAGCCCAGCCTCCTGCAATGACCCCTGGGCCCCAAGACATGACCTCAAGCACTCTGAGCACCACCTCATGCCTCTCCTTCCTCCAAACCTGCCCCCCCAGAGCCCCCCACCCCACCCCCTACCCCCTGCCAGATGCCTGTTTAGCCAGCAGCCAGTCTCGGGCTTGTGGGGGGCACTCGGGACACCCCCCACCCACCCTGCCCCAGGCCCAGCCCCAGCCTCTTGCCGCACAGCTCTGGGCACAAGCCCTGCACCCCTGAGAAGCAGCCCTCCCGTGGGAACGTATCAGCAGACAGCTGTGAGATCATATGGGGAAAGGGGGGATCCCTCAGACTTTTAGCTGGAGGGAAAAGCGTCCCTCCGAACTCATGTCCCCTGCACCTTGGAACGTGACCTTACTCTGGAAACATCTTTGCAGATGTGAAGCTACTTTAGAACAAGGGCATCCTGGATTAGGGCAGGTCTGCCCTTGTGTTTGTCATGCACAGTGTTGGCCGGTATTTAATGAGTCTCTGAAAAGGGATCCAGAGACAGTTTCCCTGATGTACGCACAGCAGCGATCACTGAGCATCTGCCCTGTGTCAGGGGTGCAGAGACCAGTCAGCAAGTCCCGCAGCCCAGACCTCCCCGGAGTGTCAGGTCCCTGCTCCAGACCACGCTCCAAGACGGTGGGGAGGCAGGCCTCAGGCCAGGGTCTGGGGACGCTGGTCTGCTTGCGTGCCCTGAGGTGTGCTGGGTGGGGGGGACAGCGGTGAGGGGGTTGCTAAGCCTGGTGTCAGTCCTTCCTTCTCAGAGACACCATTCACCCCGTACCCAGCACAGAGAAGCCCGGAGCCTGGAGCCAGCCGGGCGTGGGCCAGCTGCATCGCTCCCCGCCCCAGTGACTGAGTGACCGTCTCATACCACAGTGGGAATCTAAGTCACATGGAGCCATTGTCCCCAGCACCACCACCTCCTGCCCCAAACACAGCCTAGATTTAGTAAGAGGACTCTGGGTTAGTGTGGACTGTGGGGGTTTTCCTACAGCCATTTGGAACCTGTTCTAATTAACCCTTTCTAAAGAATCGCGTGAGAGTGCCGAGTCAACCCGTAACTCTGCTCTTTCCCTTACTGGGAAATCTTTCTTTAGCCAGAAGTGTGTTTATGGAAAGTGGCTTCTCCTCGAACCAACCGAGTTCATGTCATGCCCTGATCTCCGTCAGGCTTCTCAACCCCCGGACGGGTCAGGAGGCTGCAGCGCCACTTCCCCGCGCCGACGGCACTGGGGCGACAGCTTGGGTCCCGTCTTCCCGAAAGCGGTTCGTTCTCACCTGGAGTCTTGCCATGGCGGCAGGAAGACTAAGCACCCGCTCCCACCGCCGCAGCTCTGGCTTCGCGTCCCGGCCCACCTGCACTCGGCGTACCTGACGAATGCTCAGCCCGTGGGTCTGCGGGAAAAGCCGACCCGGAGCAACACGTGGACAGCATGTGCTGGACGGTCTCAGCGTCCTCACAACTTGCGACCTTGGCGGAGCTCTTGAAGAGAGACCCGCAGGTTGGCGATAGGGCCACCTGTCAAGTGGCGCCGATGCCTACGTACCCTATTACATACCCTATGACCCTATTACCGGACCTTCACCGCATTTCATGAGATGGGAACAGGCATCCCGTCTCACCCCAGGGAATGCTGGGGCCTAGAGCGGCTCGGCGTCTTACAGCTGCTGATTCCTGGAGCCAAGGGTCCCTGGTCTTGCCTCTCCCACAGACCCCCACCCCACCCCATGCTCTGGGCCAGGGCTCCCCTTAGACCTATTTCATAGAAGTCAGTGTGGGGGCGTCCCGAAGTGGGGCTGGGGCTGGGAGCTGAGCCCACGTGTCCGTCCATCCACAGAGGCCGAGCGAGCCCTCGGGGTACAGCGGAGCGGAGCCTCGATGCTTTGCTGCCAAACCTGATCCCATCACTCACCAGCACCTTACTCGGGGCATCTTTGCCATCCTGGCCTTCTGGCCAATCCCCCACCTGCCTCCTAGCCAGAGCTGCTGGTGGCCGCCCTCCCAGGCTGCCCTCCATGCCCAGTCTGGCCCTCAGGTCCCCAGCCTGGCCTGGTGGCGCCCCCTTTGCACCCAGCTGGGGCCTTGGCCTGACCTTGGCTGCCCTCCTGAGCGGACACCAGAGCCCCAGGGAGCCTGCCCGGCCCCCTGGGAGCAGCTGCCCTGCTGGAGGCCACTTGTTGTCAGGGGTCCGGTCTTCACTGCTGCCTTCTGCTGTGGGACGTGGCCCGTGGTGTGGACCGAGCTGAGCAGAAGGCTGGGGGGTGGCAGAAGTCTGGTGTCCAGCAAGGCCCTCAGCTGCTTTGCCCGAGATCGGAATGTCCTATACCTGCCTGATCAGCGTGCCCCGTGGCTCCCTGGTGCTATAGCCCGCTGCTCGGCGTTCTGGGCCCCCCACACCCAAGGCCCACCGACTGGAGGAGGCTCGGCGGCATCTAATCCTCCAGGCCCTTCCAGAAACTTCCATGCCATTTTCCCTTCCCACCTTCCCACGGAGCGAGCCTCCCCCCTGGAGCAGCCCTGGCTTACCAGCCGATACTCCCCATGACTGTTCCTGCCCTGAGACCACCCTCTCCCCCCAGAGATCCCTCCATCCAAAAGCTCCAAGTGAAGGCCCCATCCTGGCTCAGAGCCAGGACCATTAGGCGCACAGGCCAGGGACTTGCGATGGGCCCTTGTTATTGGCCAGGTCCCTGAAAACTCCCAGTGAGCTCAGAGCTGGCTGCCCCCCCATTCTACATGCCCTCCCTGACCCCGTCTACGTGGGCCCCAGGTCTGAGGCCTGGGTGGTGGTCTCACATGAATGAGTGGACATAAGGCATCTCGATTCTCTTTAAAGCTGCTTTGCACATCAAGGACAGAGCCCGGGTCATTCTTGCCTCATACCTCCCCCCCCCAACAGAAAAACGCCCCTTTGGACCCTGGCCCTACCCTTGCCTCCCCTCTCAGGACAGCAGCTCCGAGTAGCCCTCTGGCCCAGAATTGCACCAGCTCCTGTCCAGTCCCACGTCCCAGGTCCTCTCCGACCTCCTCCTTGGTGCCCCGCCCTGTACTCTCCTGCCCCGGCCACCTTGGCCTCCGGCTCTTCTTCTGGCCACCAGGCCTGCACCCACCTGCGGTTTTGCACCTGCTGTTCCTCTGCCCAGAATTCGCGCCCCTCCCTCCCCTCCTCCTCTGTCTTTACTCTGATGTCACCTGCTCACTGAGGTCTTCAGGGCCACCTGATCCAAAACGTCAACGTCTTCAGCGACACGCACTCCATAACCCACGTCCCCACCATCGGGACCATGATTCACCCGCAGGGAGAATTTTCATTCCCAGAGGAATCTCCAGCCGCGGGGGCTGGCCTCCTGTAAGTGTTTGCCCGGCGGCACTGACCGTACTGGTCTGGGGACTCGCAGGTCCCAGAGCGCTCCTGGGACGGTAATTGCTGAGGAGTCATGGGCAGGCATGAGAAGGCCCAGCCACGGAACAGATGAGCACCGAGAACAGGCGTGGCGTGGCCACCCTCGAGGCCACCTGCTGCTCTTCCATTAGGGCTTTTCTTTCTTCGTGATGAAAAATACCTATGTTAGAATGTGCCGGTTGGATGTGGCTCCGGTGACTCCAATTTGGGGAACATCCAAAATGTCACAAGCCAGAACCAGCTGAACACAGGGCGCTGGCCTTGGCCACAGGAGGCCACAGAGCACCTTCCAAGCCTGGGCACTCAGAAAGGACATGCGGTGCTCCTCTCTCTTCTTCATGGGGAGCCTGATGAGGACATCGGGCTCAAGCTCGCTGCTCCGGGGGGCTCCCTCCCCAAGGCATCTGGGCTGCCGAAGGCAGGGATGTGACACTTTCCTTGTGTCCCTGACAACCTCACACTGCCTCGTGCACTCCTGGGTGTTCACTTTGGCTCGGGGTCTGGTCTGGGCAGGGGCTTCCTTCTTTGTTTTTGGTGCTGTATTTGTGAAAAGAGGGTCATTTAAAAAAATCTATTAATTTTATTTTTACCTTCTTTTTAAAGATTATGTATTTATTTGAGATAGAGTGAGAGTGAAGGCACAAGCAGGCAGAGCGGCAGAGGGAGAGTGAGAGGCAGGCTCCCCACTGAGCAGGGAGCCTGATGCGGGATTTGATCCCAGGACCCTGAGATCATGACCTGAGCCGAAGGCAGACGCTTCACCAACTGAACCACCCAGATGCCCCTAATTTTATTTTTTCTGATATTGATTTCCTTATAGTTGATTAATGATTCCAGTTAATAGAGCGCTTTGTCAAACATGAGGCTGAGGAGGGCGTGTAGGAGACTATTGGTCTCCCAGTATCCATTATCCTCTTCTTCCTTACCAACAGAACCTTTATACTGCTGGTGATGGCAATGTGCCCAGCTAAAAAAATGGTATTTCCCATCCTTTCTTGAAAACAGGAATGAGTGAGGAGCCATTATGTGAGGTTTCTAGGAAAGTTCAAATGCACGATGACCCTCTTCCTCATTCTTCCTTCCTGCTCCCCAGAGCTAGAATGTGATGGCTGGATCTCTAGCAGCCATTTTGTGCCACAAGGGGATAGGATGGGCAGTGCAGAAAGATTGGAGGCACCTGGTTCTCTGATGACCGTGTAGTCCCAGATTTTTCTGACATGAGAAAAAACAAAATTTTGTCTTGCATACTGCCACCTTTAGAGGTTTTCTGTCACATGTTGCCTAGTCTTAATGACCACAGAAGGTATAGTCCTGCTCTCCACTGTACAGAAAGCAGCCTTAAGCGCCCACTCCGGCTGTACTGTGCCTCAGTAGTCCTCCCAGTGGCTCTGTGAGGCAGCTGCTGGTGCCCCTTCCGCCGGGAAGGAGACTGAGACCAGAGAGAGAAGAGGACTTGCTGTGGCAGAGCGGAAGCCCCCTCTAGCCGAGGTGTCCCTGCTGCTCCAGGGGAGATGAGACACCCCAGGGAGTAATCATGTGACGGTGGACATGTGGGCATCTGGAGCCAACGGTGAGAAAGCTACTTGGGTGAGGCGAGTTTCCTGGGCCCCCAAACCACAGGGCTGAGGCCTTGTCTGTTCCAATCATCTGTGCAGAGCGGGCTTGAACCCTTGGGGACTGAGTTTCCCCACCCTTGAAGAGGGCGGGATGGGGTGGGGCTTCTTTTGGCATGGAAACCCCGCCCAGCTCCAGGATGCTGTTCCAGCTCTAGGGATGCTGTTCCAGCTCTAGGACTCCCACCGGCTGTGTCTGTTTTTAACCCTCTCTGTGCCACAAAGGGGGCAGCCCCAGAACAGCTCACTGAGCCCCTGTCCAGGCTGAGAGGGAAACTGTTCCGTGGTTCGAGAACCTTCTGAATCAGGCAGGAGCCTGTGGAAGGGAAAGAGGAAGCGTCTTTCTGTTTACCTCCCTCTGGTCCTCTGGTGACGTCAGCTTCCTTGCTTTGTGCAGAACCAGCAGGTCGGTGGCCCGCCCGTCCCCTGGGAGCACCGCGCTCAGCTGCTGCTGCGGAAGGGCACGGAGGCAGCCCTTGGCTAGCTCTCCTGGAAACAGGAAAGGCTGGTGGGGGGCTTTTCTTCCCTCTTTAGAGGAGGGAGGCTCCCTGAGGTCATTCAGGTCCTGTTCCCCAGCACATCCCACAGGGGTGGCCCTCAGTGCGGGGGCAGGGGCTGGGCTGGACGTACCGCAGGGGTGTCTGGGAGCCCTCGGAGGGCCCAGGAACCCCGGAAGGGACAGGTTCTAGCCCCGGCTTTGCATTCAGGAGCCAGGGGACCCCGGGCGTGTCCCTTGCATCCCGGGACTGCATTTCTCATCAGGAAGGTGGGCCTGGATAGCCCCGAGGGTGCTGTGCTGGTCCTGGCATCACCAGCCAGCTACACCACCCCGGGCAGGGGTGTCTCGACCTGGCGAACAGACACTTCGAATAAGCGTGGGCGGCACGGACTTGAAACTCCCCCCGAAGCTGAGCACAGTCTCCCCGAGTCCACCCTGAATAGGGACACGCCTCCACTCAGGCACAGGTGAGTGGAGGCGAGCCGGCACCACGCAGGGCATCGGTCTCACTCACTTACTCACTCACTCACTCACTCACTCACTGCCGGCCCCCGGGCTGCGTCCGCTGAGCGCCTACTCTGCTGGGCCCCGGCAGGGCCTGAAGGAAACAGCACCCACGAGAAAGGCACAGCCTCCTCTCAGATCCTGTGCTCCACCAGGTGGAGGCCAAGCATAAAACCAGTACATCGGTGGAATCATTTCAGCCTGCATCAGAGGCCGGGATGCGGGGAAAGGGACCACGGAAGCCAGGGCCTAATGACAAGAGGGGCAGACTAGCAACGGTCCGGAGAGTGGACCGTGGGAGGAGACACGGCTGAGGCAGAGCCCCCGACAGGCCCGCGTGTCATGTCCAGTGTGGCTGCAGAGCTCCCTGAGTGGGAAGAATGGGACAAGAGAGGAGGCAGAGACAGGGCAGGGCCAGATGAGGCAAGGTCTTCCTTGTCAGGGCTGGGAGGCTGAGTTTATCCTAAGTGCACTTGGCAGAAATAGGTGCTTCTCAACCAGAAGAGAGACATGGGTCTGGACATGGCTTCTGCCATTTACCAGCTCTGTACCAGGCTCTCCTTACCCTGTCTGTGCCTCAGTTTCCTCTTCCGTAGGATGGGATGCTCACTCCCAACACCTTCCCACGGTTTTGGCCGGTTGTGAATTTAGGCAATACCTAGCACCAAGGACGGGCTCAGTAACTGTCATTGTGGTGGTTTTTAGAACAATAAAACTGCAAATCTTTGGCACTCATCCTGCCAAGAAAGGGGCAGTGTGTCCGTCCCCTCGAGTCTAGCTGTTTGCTGAGCCATCTAACACTGTGCGGCGGAGGTCGTGCTGCCTGGCCCCTGAGGCCAGGCCACCAAGGCCCGCGGGCCTTCTGTCTGGCTTCCTCAGACGGCTCCTCTCCAGATGTTTCCCCTCGGGACGCCCCCTCTTCAAACGTGGCCACCACGTGGTGAGGAAGCAAGTCTCCACTGTGAGGCCGCACGGCGGGCTCCAGAGGCCTGTCTCAGCAGAGCACCGTGTGGCGGTCGCCCTGGCCTGTGAGGGAAGAAGCCTGCAGGTGCCGCCTGCCCCCAGGTGTTGAATGGTCTCCGTCCCGGGAGCCACCCAGCTGAGGTCCCCGCTGAGGCCCTGGATGTCACAGAGCAGAGGCAAGCTGTCTCTCGCCGAGTCCTGTCCAGACTTGTGGCCCCAGAGTCCATGAGCCCAGCAGCAGGCGGCGAGTTCTGGGGTTAGTCCACAGCCACAGGACGGGGAGAGCCTGCCGCCATCGGGTCATCCGCCACGCCCGTCGTCCTTCCCTGCCCCACGCTGTCCTCACTCCTCGGGACCCCTGCCTGTCTTGGCTTCTCTAGCCCTCAGGGTGGTCTCCAACCATAGATAACCCAGATTCGTGGTTTGAGAACTTGTTTTTTATTTTTCATTTGTTTTCAAAATTTTATTATTATTATTTTTTAATTTATTTGGCACAGAGATCACAAGTAGGCAGAAAAGCAGGCCAGGGGTGGGGGGAAGGCAGGCTCCCTGCTGAGCAGAGAGCCCGATGCAGCACTCGATCCCAGGACCCTGAGATCATGACCCAAGCCGAAGGCAGAGTCTTCAACCCACTGAGCCACCCAGGCGCCCCGAACTTGTTTTTTAAAATGGCAGAATTCTTGGCTTCAAATGAAATCTTGGGCAAATCCAAGCCAAGCTGGGTGGTGAGACCAGAGTGACCCTTCCCCACCGCCTCCCACCCCCTGGCATGGTGGTCCCTGGGCGGTCTGGGAACTCCTGGGCCCCAAGAGCTCAGTCCTCCCTGGTGTGGACACTGGGTCTCTCTGTCTCTCTGAAACTTGTGCATGATTAGTGGGTGACAGGGGATGTCTCCGTAGCCACAGCCACCACGGCGGGCCGACCCCTCGCTGCCCACGTCACACCTGGACTCGGTTTGCCATTGGTCCTCGATGCTCCAGGACACAGAGCCCCTCCGGCCCTCTACCCCTACAAGGAGCAGGCTTCAGGGGCTTCTGGAATGGGGGTGAAGGGCCGTAGATACTAGTCTGAGCCCAGGGCAAAGCACGCAGGAGCTGCTCAGAAATAACCGACCAGGGGAAGTGTGGAGGACATCGTAGTCCTTCACAATGATTCCTCGAGAATCAGGCCACCGAGGGCTGCCCTGGAGGCTCTGTCTCCGTGGTGTGCCTTGGTTTCCCCACAGTGAAATGAGGGGCCTGAGCTCGGTGCCCGGAGAGTCTCTCTGGTGCCGGGCTGCAGCTCGGGGCCACACAGACGGGACTTGCTGGGGGCAGAGATGCTGTCCCTGCTGGCCTCTGCTGAGCCACAGCCTGGCACTTCCCTCTCGGCTCCGGGTTCCTCCTTGGCGGGCGGGGGTTGAAGCACGTGTTCTAGCCCCGGGGTGGGGTGGGGCGGGGCGGGCGGCGTGTCTGCGACCATCCTGCCTGACTCCGGCCGCCGCCTGGGTCACGGGACCCCCAGCCCTGACCGTGGGCAGGCCTGCAGGAGCTCGGGCAAGAACAGACTCCCGTGGGGCCTGGACCAGCAGCCGCTCTGGTCTCTCGTGGGCCTAGAAGCCAAAGAAAGGAGAGGAGTACCCACAGGCAGTCTCCCAAGAAGTTCTGGGCTTTTATTCATTTCTACTTTGTTTATGGTTCTTCAAACCAGTGGTTCTAGTCTGGGGGAATTTTGTCCCCAGGGGACATTTGGTAATTTCTGGAAACATTTGATGTCCCAGCTGGGGGGGGAGGGGCCCTGGCGTGTAGTGGGTAAAGACGAGGGCTGCTGCTGAAATCCTGCAGGGCACAGGCCAGACCGACAACAAAGGGTTCCCCACCCCAAATGTCTACAGTGTCAAGGTCGAGAAGGCCTGATCTAAATCAAATCCCATCCACTCTCCAAGCTTGACCTCCTCCAGGAAGCCGTCCTTGATCTGAGGCCCCTACTTATTCTCACTGGCCTGTAATCGGGCTTTCCAGCGTTCTCGGGAGCGCCAATAGCAGCGAGCCTTCCCCACAGGGAGAACAGCGTCTACCACCTTAAAAAGAATCTTCCATCTGTTCACTTTGTATCATAAGATAAAACATCTACAGAGAAACACACGTAGCATATGTGCAGCTTAGTGAGGTGCCATAAGCGGAACCCCTTTGACTGCTGTCCCGGAACCCCTTTAACCGCCGTCTGGGCCAAGAAAGGAACCCGCGTGTGACTCCCTCCCCTCTCCACACCCCGCTCAGCTGCTGGATGGGCCCGTCATAGCCTTACCTGCAGCGAAGCAAAGTCTGCCCTCTCCAGAAATGGCTTCCCTTTGTCTCCCGGTGTCATCTCGCCTTCCGTTGCTGGACAAGATGGTCCACCTGTGCCCTTTGGAAACACTGGCGTCTTTTTCTTTTTCATTGCCCGTGTGGGGGTAACGAACGGGCCTGCTCTCGCCCCACACATGTGACCGGTCAGGATCTTTGTTTACTCACCGTGGACACGGATGTGGACGTAGTTGAAAGTCTCAATCACATGCGAGTACTCTCTTTTTCCAGCTGAACTTGACCATCTTCGGCCAGTGGACATGTCTGCAAGCTGGACCCGGAGACCTTTCGACATGACCCTGGTGTGCGGCGGCTTTCTTGCTCCCTGCCGGGGGAGGGTCTGGGTGTTCTGGGCTCATCTTGTCTATTTTCTGCTACCGACCCGGAATCAGCCATTTCTCCAAAAAGCCCTGGTGTATTTTTGTAAGAAATTGCATTTCAAGACCACAGTGTGGGGACTCCTGGGTGGCTCAGCCTGCTAGGTGTCTGCCTTTGGCTCAGGTCATGATCTCAGTGTCCTGGGCTCGAATCCCACCTTCGGCTCCTTGCTCAGTGAGGAGCTTGCCTCTCCCTCTGCCTCTGCTGCTGCTCCCCCTGATTGTGGTCTCTCTCTGACAAATAAATAAATACAATCCTAAACAAACAAACAAACAAATAAAAACAAACCACGGTGTAGACTCCAGGATGCTCATTTATACTGGGTTAGTCTTTTTTTTTTAAAGACTCTTCCGGTGGACAGAGCTAGGAAATATACCAATATTTCTTTTAACTATAAAGTGCTTCATGAGTTCAAACTGATATTTCCAACCCAGAATCCAGGCATCCAGCATTTTGACTTCAAGTCTTCTGTCTTCCTGCTACCCCTTTTCTTTCACATTTAGAATCCAGGCTCGAAGGACCTGATAATCACACCACAGTATCTCATAATTTCTCATTTGCTCTATCCCTCGCCCCATACTCCGCCGTCTTGGGTAACAGTACCATGGTAGGGAGGATTCCTGAGACAACCCACTGTCTCGCAGGCTCTCCCCAGCCTTGCTCTGCTTTCCACATCTCCGCCTGCCTACGCTGTCCTTAAGATCCTTGATCTAGTACAATCCTCTATCCTCACAAGCTTCTCCTAGCCTTGGTCCTAGAGCTAACCTTCCTCTATGATTTTCCCAGGTTGCTCGTTCTCTAGACGGTGCCTCAGGACCCTGAGACCCCTCGGGAACCGTCCCTGACTGAGTCCTCCTTTTCTTCCCATGTGGATGTAGGCACCTGCCAGGCAGATCAAAGACCCTTTGGAAAGATCGGGCCTGGCCTACAGTCCCCAGGCTGAGCCCCACCGTGAAGAAGCGGAGGACTGATGGAACTCCAGATGGATTCAGGGAAACTGAGATCAGAGGGACCCAAGCCCCGTTTCCTAAAAACCCTGGATATATCCCCAACTACTTTTGTTTTGGGGTTCATGGGGTCTTGAGCTGAATCTTGTCATAAGTGCTGCTCTTTAGTTTTGCTTTCCAATTTTTTTTTTAACATGAGGATTCGGGGGTATCCACAATGAGGCTCCCCTCAAAACTGCCATCACCCAGAGGCCTCACAAGTCCTTGGGTTCCTATGCCTGTTTAATTTGCTCAGCCAGTAACCCAGAGCAGCATGCCCTGTGACGGGTCCCAAGGGGGAAGCAACCTGGCCCAGGGCCCTCACCTGGCATGTGGCCAGCTGGGATTTGTCTCAGGAGATGACATCATGGGCCGTGACAGCACCTGGCCCCGCACCTGACAGCCAGCGGGTACCCGTGTACCAGGCACCGTGTGAGGATGGGGGCGGGGAGGGTACCTCGCCTCTGGGCCGCCCAGGCCTGTGCCCACCGCCTGCTGACTCTGCCCCCAGACCCCTCGCCGGCCAGCCCTGCCCCAAGGGTTGCCTCAGCGCCACTCCCCGGATGACAGAATGCCATGTGGTCTCTACCTTCACCCCACACCCACCCAGTGTCCCTAGAGCCAGAGCCCTCGGGGGCTCCGCACCCCCGAAGGACCAGGACCGGGCCTCCGGTGGAGCGTTCTGGATGTCTTGCCCTTCATGACTTTCATGACTGTCTCTCTGGCCACAGCCGAGCTGCGCTATGTGTGGCTGAGGTTCATGAGACACTAACCACTCTGGGTTTCCCCTAGACTTCCTGCCACCTGCAGCGCTTCCCGGATCTGGCCGTAGCCTGGGGGAGTGTTCGAAGCTCCCAGGCCTGGGGGAAGGGCTGATGGGCCATTCACAGAGAATGGGGGTGCTGGCTGCGCGCCCCGCAGAAACCCAGGGATGAGAGGCACCTGCCGGCCTCTGTCCTGGCCCGCCTCCCACAGCGGAGGCCAGCCTGCTTCAGTCCCCAGCTGAGTCCCCTGCAAACATGGGGTCGGGAGGAGGAAACTAAGGACAGAGCGGACTGAAGCTCATGCTGGCGCCTTCACGCCGGGCCCGCGCCAGCCTTGCCGTCATCTCTGCATCTCAGTGACAGAACATGGGTCCCCATGGGCACGGCAGTAGGCACCCCACAGGAGCCTGGCTGTTGAGCACAGAGCCCACGGCCCATCTCTGCAAGGACCAGCCCCCAGATGTGACGGAAAAGGGCCCCATTCAGCAGTGTGCGGGCAGGGAGGTGACGGCTCGGGGCCCAGGATGGAGGGGCAGCCCTCGGGGACCAAGAATATGCCCAACAGTTGGAAGCCAGCTAGCCACAAACCCCCATGGCACCGAGCCCACCCCAGAGCCCCGCGCCACGCTGGGCACAGAGGAGCCGATCGGTGTTTGCAAAGCTGGAGATCCCACGGAAACCAATGGCAGGACACTCTCTCCCGGATCAAGATGCTGAGTGACTTGCTTGAGTCACCTGGCAAGATTATGGCGACACGGACTGACCCGGGATTCCCTGAGCCTGGAGCCCGGCCTGCCACCCCCCTGCTCACGTGTCCACTGAGTGGGCCCGGAGCCTCAGCTCCCAGCTGGCCCAGATGTGGCAATGTGGTCTGGACAGGCCACTGGGGCCCTGAGGCCAGAAGAAGGGGCCAGCTGTGCCGGGGGGAGGCCCCTGTCCGGCCAGGGAGGCCCGGGCGCTTGTTGCAGGGGATTGAGGCCTGGGTGAGTGCTGCCTGGTTCGTCCACCCAGAGTTTTCAGGACAGAAGGACACCTCCCTCCCCGCCTTCCACCACCCTGTAGCACTGCAGGCCTTCCCTCCCCACCAGCCCCTCCACACCGCCCAGCACTGGGAAGACGAAGAGCTTCTCGGACCGGTTCTCCAGGGTCGGGCCTGGCCCTGGGCCCCAGCTGTCCGCCTTCCCGAGTGAGCTCTGACCTCCTGATGGACGGGAGTCCTAGGCGCAGAGGATGGCAGCTTCCCAGGGTCCCCCAGCCAGTGCGGAACTGTCCTGGACTACATGCTTGTGTCACCCCAAAATTCGTGGCGACGCCCTAACCCACAGCGGGGTCGTATTAGGAGATGATTAGGGCGGGAGGGTTGAGCCGGCCTCTCTCCACCATGTGGGGGTGCGGTGACTGGACGGAACCAGGAGGAACCCCCAAGACCCCCCCCCCGCCAGCTCCCTGCCCTCAGGCCCCCCACCTCCAAACTGAGGATAGGTTGCAGCATCCTGAGCTGACCGAGCAGGGGCCAAGCCAGGCTGTGAGCCCGGAAAGCCTGAACCCCAGGTTCATGACACATGCCCAAAGTGAACAGTATGTTAGCGGAGGATAGATGCAGAGCAGCAAATAGAGCAGCAGGGGGGGGTGTGTGTGCACGTGCCCGTCTCTGTGTGCCGATGCGTGTATGAGTGTGTGTGCACACGCATCTGTCTGTGTGAGCATGTCTGTGTCCGGGTGTGCGGCTATGTCACTGCGTGCATGTGCACACGCATCTGCATGCTGGGCGTGCTGGGGTAGGTGGGCCGGTCTTGTGGCTGGAACCAGCCCTGCCGTGGAAGCTGCCACTTGATCTTGTTTGTGCCTGGGGTCTGCCCTAGGCACGTGGGGGCAGCTCTGTCTCCTCTGCCCTCACTCCCCTCTCTGTGCCCTGGGCGTGGCTCGGGGCTGGCCCCTGCGGGCCTCACTGGCTTTCCATCAGCCTAGGGCTGGAGGGGCTGGGGAACTTGGCCCTGGCAGGGAGGGACGTGGTGAGGACAAGGCCAGGAGCCGTGAGCCTTCGGGGAGCACCTGGGGCTCACTGGGCACTGAGCCGGAGCCTTAGCGCCATTGCCCTGAACCCTCCAGAACCCGGGAAACCCTCATCCTTCCCATGTGACAAATAAGGATTTCAAGGCCGGCAGAAGTAGCCTGGGGATGCCTGGGTGGCTCAGTGGGTGAGGCCTCTGCCTTCAGCTCAGGTCGTGGTCTCAGGGTCCTGGGATCGAGTCCCGCATCGGGCTCTCTGCTCGGCAGGGAGCCTGCTTCTCCCCTCCCCTCTCTGCCTGCCTCTCTGCCCACTTGTGTAATCTCTGTCTGTCAAATAAATAAATAAAATCTTTAAAAAAAAAAAAAAGCCGCCTTATGTGACCAGGGGCCCAGAGAACAGGCTCCCTGGTGTCCCTCGCCACCAGACCTGGACGTGGCTCACCCAGGGGCATATGGGCCTGGAAGCCAGTCGCCTTTCTGCTGCAGCCGGGGCGGGTGGTCCCAGAGATGGCCCATTCATTCATTCATTCATTCATTCCTTCTCCTAGACAAGGTGGCGGTGCTACACCGTGGGCCCCGAGGAGTGGCCAGCCCAGAGGCAGGAGACATGTCATGGTCCAGCTCAGTGGCCGCATCCGAGGAGTGCAGGACCGAACACCTCCCTTACCGCGAGATTGGGGCCAGCCCCGCTACCCAGCACACAGTCTCCCTCCTTTGATGCCCGTCCCCTCCTGCCATTGGTGTCCCAGGGGAGCTCTGGTCGGCGCGCCAGGCAGTCCGCCCCGTGGGACAATGAGGGGCCCCTCCAGGGCAAGCACAGGCAGGAGAAGTGTGCCCCACAGGGAGGCTTAATGGGAAGGCCCCAGGCTGGGAGCCAGGGCTCCGTCCCTACTCACGACAGACTCACCCCAGCGGCTCGGCCGCTGCTCCAGCGGTAAGGGGTTGCACCTGGGTGGGCTTGGCAGGGACCTCCGCAGTGTGGCCTGCCCTCCCTACCCGTCTGAATGGAGCCCATGGGGAGGTGCCCGGAGCCATGCTGTTTTGAGGTACCCTGGGCACACAGCCACACCACGACATGCTTCCTTTTCTTTAAAGATTTGTTTACTGGGACACCTGGGCGGCTCAGTCGGTTAGGCATCCAACTCTCGATTTTGGCTCAGGTCTCATAATCTCAGGGTCATGGGATCGAGCCTTGCCTCAGGCTCTGCTCAGCAGGGAGTCTGCTGGAGATCCTCTTCCTCTCCCTCTGCCCTTCCCCCCAAATAAATAAATAAATCTTTAAAAAGAAAAAAGAGTAGATACTCTTCTATTTAAAACTGATATTTATTTGTTTTAGAGAGAGAGGGAGCATGAGAGAGGGAACGCGGCAGGGGGAGGGGCAGAGGGACGGAGAGAGTCTGAAGCAGACTTCCCGCTGAGCAAGGAGCCCGATGCGGGGCTCGATCCCGCCACCCTGAGATCATGAGACCCGAGCGGAAGCCACGAGTCAGCCGCTTCACCCACCGAGGGCGGCCCACACCGTGACAAGTTTGGGGGGTTGTGTAGACAAGCGATCCCGAGGTCCTGAGTCGGCCCTCTCTGTAAATGCTTGTGTTCGTGTGGTTCGTCTCTGAGCCCTGGGCACAGAGTAGGTGCTCAGTAAATAGCTGCTCAAGGAGCAGGTAAACGAAGGACGGGTGCTGCCACGGGGCAGTTTTTCCTTCTTTTTGCCAAGTTTACAGTTTTTTGCAATAATTACATAGAATTTTTAATGTGGGAAAAAACGAGCCACAGAGATTTCAAAACCTTGTCACTGCACATCTGGTGTGGCCACAGGGAAGTGAAGGGGTTTTGGGGCAACAGCAGCTCTGCGAGGCCCCAAGGGTCACAATGGCCAGCGTGACATCTGCAGGTGGCCGAGTTGCACAGAGGGTCTGGAAGGAACCAAGCCGTGGGGAGCTGGGGGGGGGCTTCTCTTCCCTCGCTCGTGCCCCCTGCTTATCACACTGCTGGGGCAATGGGTCTATTCCAGGAGGGGACACAGGGCTGTGGTGTGCGAGGGACCCAGGGCTCTGGAGCTGCTCACTTCGCTCTAGGGGCCTCGGTTTCCCCCCCATGACGTGGGCTGATGGCGGAGCCCTCAGCCGGTGGTGAGAACCGACTGCCGCCGTCTGGCCACTTGGCCCTGCCTGTACTCTGGGCAGCTTCATTTCCTTCCCTTTTCCCGCCTTGCTGTTCCCAGGGTGAAGCAAAACTTTGCTGGTACTTGTCATCATCTGCAGCAGAGGCGCCGGAGAAGGGCCAGCTCCCGCGTCCCTGAAGCTGGCCGGGGGAGCGGGAGGACAAGAGGGTCCTGGGCCAGGAGTGGGGCTGAGCCCTCAGCCCAGGGCTGGTTCTCGGCTCTGATCCCCAGCCGTGGGCACCGCGCGACTCTGCGAGGGGGGCACCGCAGGGCCCACCTGTCCAGGCTCTTGGGATGGCTGGCTCTTCCAAGGGGTGGCCCCATCCCTGTGCCCAGAAGACTGTCTGTCCCCACCCCTCCCTCCTGCAGGATCCCAGCTCCACCACCAGCCTGTCTCTGCGGCCTGCCCCTTTCCTGCGTCCCCTGTGCCGGTGCGGCTGCTCGCAGCACCGCGTGAGTGCTGGTGGGCCCACTGGTTGTGGGGCTTGGGGGGCACTGCAGTGAGCACCAGGGAAGCCCACGGAGCCACGGCCCACTTCCGTGGAGGATCGGGGAATGGGACCTGCCCGCCGACACAGAAACTGAGCGGTTTGTGCAGCTTTCCACTCTGCTGGTGAGAACAGCGCGCGTTGGGCACGGGCGACCCACGGAACACCGTCCACTCCGACTGGGGGAGTCCGCACACAAGCACAACACTTGCACTTAAAACTGGCATCCACGACATAAAGATGAACAACAAAATTCAACGTTTTATTCTCTTAGCGGTATTAATTTTATTGATACTTACTCAACAAACCAACGATGGGAAATTTCAGTGTTTACTGTGTCGCTGCCCACGATGAATTAACCAGCACGTTAAAAGCACCACGACCAGTCGGCAGAGATGAACGGCGAGGAAAAGGCCCCTCAGAGCCCCCACAGCTGGGTTCAGGCAGCCCCGAGGTGACAGACGGGCTCACCCCGATCCTGCCATGGCCGTTCGGAGCGTGGTCTCTGCGGTCGCGCACTCCCACCGTCGGTCATTCACTCACTGGGTGGCTCGTAGGGCCCTCCTGCAGCACACCCTACGTCGAGGCAGTGGGGGGTCAAGGAGGTAGACCTCAGGGCCATGGAGGGTGCTCCTGGAGAGGCAGCAGCCTGCCGGGGTAGAGTCCCCAGGCTTCGGGGCGGCCGTGGGCGGTGCACGCCCGTCTCCTCCCTGTGCCTCCGTGTCCTCATGCACACGCTACCTGCATCCTGCTCTGACAGTCCAGGATCCCCGCCCTGCCTTCCCCCAAACGGGAACGCGGAGACCTCCCTGCCCTTCCTACAGCGTGGTGTGTGCGCCCCCTAGCGGGAACCTGAAAGCAGGGGGCCCGGCTTTCTCCTCCAGAACAAAACCCTCTCTGCCGGCTCCTCGCTTCAGAGGTCTCTGGGCCAGGAACCACCACAGCGTCTGTGGGGGGAAAGCAGCCCCAGGAGCACGGACGCTTAGATCAGGCCACTGTACCTCCAGGCATCTTCCCAAATGTGTCAGCGCACACAGGTTCAAGAGGGCAAGCGGGCGTCCGTCTGAGGTTACCCACCGAAGAATCAAACAGCGTCGATAAGAACGTGGAAGTCATGAAGGCTGTGTGGTCGGTCCTAAGAAGTGAGCCGGGTCCCTAGGAAGCGATGCAGGAAGCACGCACTAGAGGAGGGTTCCTGCAAGCGAGGAGCTCTTGTAGGACCCAGGCCCGTGGAGAGGGCGGTGCTGATCCCACGGGGGACTCTGGAGGAACCGTTCTGCTCCAGCTGAGAGAAGAAGGGAGGCAAGAGAGCAATGAGCCCCCTCGGTCATTGGCTATGGAATGTTCTAGGGAGAGGTGAATCCTCAGCCGCTTCTGACTCTGCAGGTGTGGGCAAAACTGACTTTGGTAGCCCAAGGTCAGTCCTTCAGATAAGAGCTTCAGATGTTGGCCCTAGAGATAGGAACCACCCCAAAAACCAAGCTGAAAGAGGGGTGCACGGAGACACAAAGCCTGAGGAGTTATGGGCAGAGCACCAATGCCATCTACTACGATCGTTTAGGGAAGGAAGCAAGTGCACAGCCGTGTGCACAGACCTACAACGTGGGCCAGAGGTCAGGACACGTATTGTCCTTGCTGTCCCTGGAGAGCGTGAGTCCAATAGTGGCGGCTGCCTCTGCAGAGGCTCCTGGAAGCAAGGGACAGAGCAAATGACTTACTTTTCCTTGTCACCCTTCTGTACCTTGTTTTAAAAATTCTCACCATCTGCGACTTTCACCGACTCAAAAATGATTGCATTGAAAACCAACCTCGCCATGTTGCTGGGTCAGAACTTAACATTGCTGAGACGGCGGCACATCTCCAGGTTCGTGTGTGGGCACGGCGAAATCCCTGTCAAATCCCAGACCGGAGGAGACCTCGGGCTCCTGGATCCTGCTTTGTCGACACATGCAGAGGGTCAGAAGTGGCTGGGGATCCACATTGCCCTACAGTTACCTTCTGTGCGGAAATCAACAAGCTAACCCAGAATTTTACATGGACATTGAAGAGACCCAGAAAAGCTGAAAAAATCTTGAAAAAAGTACAAAGCTGGAGAACTCAGACTCTTCCTTTTCAAAAGTTTCTATGAACTGTGACCGTTGGAGGCTGTGTGGTACTGCCATAAGGATGGAGAGAAGGTCAATGAGACAGAATTGAGAGTCCTGAAACAAGCCTTCACATTTATGGTCAGCCGATTTTTTATCCAGGAGGAAGAATGATTTTTTCAGCAAATGAAACTGGGACAACTGCATATCCATATGCGAATGAATGAGGTTGGACCCCTACCTCACACCATGCACACAAATGAGCTCACAGTGGATCAAAGATCCAAATCTAAGGGCTAAGCTATAAAACTCTTAGAAGAGGGATGCCTGGGTGGCTCAGTTGGTTAAGCAGCTGCCTTCAGCTCGGGTCGTGATCCCAGCATCCTGGGATCAAGTCCCACATCAGGGTCCTTGCTCGGCAGGGAGTCTGCTTCTCCCTCTGCCTGCCTCTCTGTCGACCTGTGCTCATTCACTCTCTCTCTCTCTCTCTCTCTGACAAATAAATAAATAAAATCTTTTAAAAAAAATCATTTAAAAAAAAACTCTTAGAAGAAAACATAGGGGTTCATCTTCATGACTCTGGATTAGGCAATGGTTTTAAAAACAACCCCAAACACAGACAACAGAAAAAAAAAACAGGCAAATTGGATTTCATTAAAAGCAAAAACTTTTGTTTTTTAAGGGACACCACCAAGAAAGTAAAAAAACAATCCACAGAATAGGAAAGAATATTTGTACAATACATCCGATAAGGGACTTACACCTGGAGCATACGAAGAACACTTCAACTCAAAAATAAAAAGGCGAATTTAATTGAATCCAGTTTGACGATGGGCGACGGCTCTGAGTATGCAGTACACCAAAGAAGACTCACCAGCGGCAACAAGCCCAGGAGAAGTTGCTCAGAACCACTAGCCAACAGAAAAGGGCAAATCAAAACCAAATTGAGACACATCTCAGTCGGCCAACTCAGCTGTTTCGACAGACATCACAGACCAGGGTCCTGAGCAGCGGGAACTTACTTCACCCAGTTCTGCAAGCTGGAAGGCTGAGATCAAGACATTACCAGGACTGGCTTCTGGCAAGGCCTCCCGTCCTAGTGTGTGGACAGCCTCCTTCTCACGGTGTCCTCCCGCGGCCTTCCCCAGTGCGTGCTCACATGCACACACACATGCACACGCAGAGTCTGCAGCCTCTTCTCTCCTAGGGGGTAGGGCCCACCCTTATGGCCTCATTTAAACTTAATACACCCCCACCCCCAAACACAATTGCCCTGGGGGGTTAGGGCTTCAACATATGAATTTGGGGGGACACGATTCAGTCCAAAACACCATTCACACCCCCGGGACTGGCTTATTCGAAGAGACAGATGATACCAGGTGTTGTAGAAAACACAGAGAGACGAGCCCTTACGGTCTGCTGGTGGATGTGCCCGGTTCCCCGCTGTACGCCCCAGGAACTGTCAGCAGAAGGCGAGTTTTTGAACACCAAGGATTCTTTTTTTATTGTTATTGTGAGAAAATACACGTCACATGAAATTTACAATTCTCAACATTTTTAAGTATATGGATTCAACAGTATTTTTTTTTAAAGATTTTATTTATTTATTTGACAGACAGAGATCACAAGCAGGCAGAGAGGAGACAGATCACAAGGAGATAGATCATAAGGAGACAGAGAGAGGAGGAAGCAGACTCCCCGCCGAGCAGAGAGTTGGACGTGGGGCTCGATCCCAGGACCCCAGGATCATGACCCGAGCCGAAGGCAGAGGCTGAACCCCCCGAGGCCCCCGGGCGCCCCTGGGTTCAACAGTATTAACGTAAATTCAAGTTACGACACAACCATCACCACCATCCACCTCCGGAACTTCTCTGTCGCCCCAGACTGATGCCCGTCCTCACCAACACGGGCTCCCCGCTGCCTCCCACCGGGCGCCGACCCCGGCTCCTCCCGGTCCTCTGTCCCTCCATGCCTGAGCACTCCACTTCTCTCAAGTAAGCAGATCGGGCCCTGTTTTTCCTTCTGTGTCTGGCTTCTCCCAGCCTATTTTCTTCCAGGATTACTCATCGTCCGGAGGGGCATCTGCGGGGCTCAGTGGGTGAAGCGTCTGCCTTCGGCTCATGCCGTGATCCCAGGGTCCTGGGATGGAACCCTGCATCGGGCTCCCTGCTCAGCGGGGAGTCTGCCTCTCCCTCTCCCACTCCCCCTGCTCATATCCTCTCACTCTGCTGCTCTCAAATAAATAAATAAAGTTTTTAAAAAAAAAGTTCCAGTATAATCAGGGGCGCCTGGCCTGCTCAGTCAGTGGGTGCGGGGCTCTTGACCTTGGGGTTGTGAGATTGAGCCCCTCGTCGGGTGTAGAGACGACTTAAATAAATAAACTTTCTTAAAAACTCCAGTATAATTAACATACGGTGTTATATTAGGCTCAGGTGTACTATTCAACAAGAACTTTTCCTCCTGAACGCTGAGTAAAATTCCGCAGTGTGTCTAGACGCCGCGTTTTGTTTACCGTTCATGCGGCCGTGGACACCGGACACCACCTCTCGGCTGTTGTGAATAACGTTGCTGTGATCGTGGGCGGACAGATCTCTCTTCTGTGTGTGCTTTTAATTATTTGGGTTTCCACCCAGAAGTGGGATGCTGGATCACGCGGCAATCCTGTTTAATTGGGGGAAAATCTCCATACCGATTTCCATAGCGAAGCCCGGGGCTCTCGAGGGCTTCACAGGCGGGGGCTCTCCCTCGATGCTCAGAGGAGGCAGGGTTGGTTCACAGACCACCCATAGGGATGAGAGCCCACGAGAACGAGCCTGGGCGTCAGGCAGACTCCGGCGCATATCCTGCCCCTACCACTCGGTCCGGGAATCCCCAGGGCGCTGTCTCCCACCTTGTGGGGCTCAGGAGGTTTCGGTGAGCTGCTGTGTGCCGCGGGCCCGGCCAGGCCAGTCCCCTCCCCACCGAGCACCGCCCTTCAAAATTCAGCCCAAGAGACAAAACCCCAAAGCAGAAAGTTTGAAAACGACCTGCCTACACGTGACCCCTCGAAGGGGAATGAACGAAATGGTACCGTGTTAACTGGGAGAGACAATGGTTCCCGGACACTGTCTCCAGGAGCAAAGGCAGCGGACGGGCACAGAGCTGCAAATCAGCACCAAAATGTCACCTTCTGCGGAACGGCCTGGGGCGAGCACACTGGCCTTGGGGTTGGCGGCAGGCAGTGAAGACCTGGCCCAAAGCTCAGCCCGGAACCTGCTAGCTACGGGCCCCTGACCCGATGGCCCTGCCTTCATGAGCCAGTTTCCTGGCTGGGACCCCGACTGATAACAGCAGCCACCTGGGGGGCTGGCAGGGGAGCAGGACCAACTGTGCCGGAGTGAGAGCCCCATCCTGGGGCTGCTGTGATCCCATAACACCTCTCCAGCCTCCCAGCTGACCCCCTTCTCCCACCGCCTGACCCCCAGAGTGGCCACGCCCCTCTGCATCACCCCACTTAGTCTCCAGCATCTTCACCGCCTGGGCCCTCCCCTTCAGCTCTCCCCAATCCGAACCACTGTCCCCACTTCCCAAATAGGAACGAGTCAACTTTTCTTCTTGTTGGGGGTCAAATCGTGTCCCCCAGAAAAGAAATGTTTGAGTCCTCACCCCTGGTACCTGGAAACGCAACCTTATCTGGATATAGGGTCTTCGCATATGGAAGCAAGTTCGGATGAGGTCAGACTGCAATGGGGGTGAGTCCCAGTCCCATGACTGCTGTCCTTAAAGAGGGACATTTGGACAGAGACTGGAGGGGTGTCTACGAGCCGAGGAGCACCAGCGACTGCTGCCAACCACTCGAGGCCAGAAAGAGGCGAGGACGGATCCTCTGCTAGAGGCTTCCGGGAGAGCACGGCCCTGCCAACACCCTGATTCCGGACATCCGGCCTCCAGAGCTGCTGGGCAATAGGTTCCTGCGGCTCCAAGTCGCCGAGTTTGTGGCGCTTTGTTGGACGACCCAAGGTGACTCATACACTTACACCGTCCCCTCCCCAGCATCACTTCCCCTGTCCCAGTACTATCTCACCCTTCCAGGCTCTCCTCAAGAGCCTCCTTTTCCTCCAGGAAGCCTTTCCTGAGCATCACCCCCCTCCTCCCTCCCATGGCTGCTTCTTCAAATGTGTGCCCCACCCCCAATATCTCATAGCGCTTGTACCCCACTTAACACATACCGCGTTCTGCCCTAAAGTCAGTGTGAGAGGAGGCCTCCTCAGAGGGAAGATGCTTCCTTCCTGGAAGAGGTGTCCCTGGACAGGGTTCTGAAGGATGAGTAAGAGTTTGCCAGTTGGCCTGGGATCTGCAGCTCTGTGGCAGTCACTGAGTGCACTTGTTCAGTCGTGTATTTGCTCAACAAACATTTATTATGTGACTTTGCCCTGACTTGTTCACCAGAATGTGGCCCCCAGGGGCAGGGCAGCACCCCATTTATCTCTGGCTGGGCCCCCCTACTCCCAGGATCTCCTAGCAGCCCCGGCCCAGGCTCGGCTTAACTTTATGCCCAGCGAAGTCTGTGATGCGAGGGCATTTTCCAAGGGTGGACGAAGCCTTGGGCATGGGAGCATTTGGGGCGGGGCAGGGGGTGGCAGAAGCCCGCGGAGACTCCCAGGTTAGGGAAAATAGGACAGCTCTGGATTGGAAGCCCATGGGCTCAGGAGATGGTCCTGGTTCCAAATCCTGACCCTGCTATTTCCAGCTGAATGACCTGGTGGCACTAAGTGGGGGTAACCGTGCCTGCGGGGCTAGGAGCCGCCCCTTGCTGGGCAGGAGGGGGACTCGGCCGCCCGCAATAACCAGCACTGGCCAGCAGGGGTCTCCAGAGCGACTTGAAACCTCCGCTTCCGGCTACCGTGCCCATGGTGGGGAGGCTGGAGAGGAGGTCTGTCTGTCCACCTTGCCCTCTGCAGAAAGGCCCCCCCGCAGAGCTCCAGGACACAGTGGGCGGCCTGGGCTGGGACACTGTGCACCAGGCCAGCCTGGGGACAGGCCCCGGGGATAGCGCTTGGTGGCACGGGTTTCCGCCTCCCACGGAGGTCACTGCCCACGGGCATGTCCCAGGGCCGCAGGCGATGGCAGCCTGGCCGTGGGGTGGGGGGAGGCTACAAGGCTCTGCTGGTAAAGACCTCCAGGCCCAGGCATGTTTAACTCACGTGATCCTTCCTGCAGCCCGTGTCACATGTGAGGAAAGCCAGCCACAGAGAGGTTTAGGAGCTTGCCTGAGGTCACACAGCAGGTCCGTGCAGAGCTGGGACGACAATCCAGGTGATGCAGTAACACGGATGCTCTGACCACCGTGCCCTGCGCCTGGTGGAAGCAGCCCCAGCTTCCTGATCAGGCGGGGATGATGGAGAAGGACAACTTAACAGCGGAGAAGGAGAGGAAGGGAGTTCCTGTGGAGGCAATTGCATGAGTGGAGGCCCAGAGGCCCGGCCATTCAGAGGGGCTTCGGGGGAAGGAGGGCACAGAAGGGAACTGCTATAGGAACGCACGAGGTCAGGTCTGTGCGTGGAACCTTCCCAGCAGCTATGGGTGGGCAAGGACTAGGGGGTTGGCTGGGAGGCTGCCACAGGTTCTGGAGGCTCAGGCAGGCCTCTTGGTGACCAGAAATGGAAATCTGCATAGGATGGTTTCGCAGGAAGCTCCAGGAGTGCCCCCTCCATGGGTGGCCATGCACCTGCCCCCTGAAACTGAAGTCAGGGCGTGGAAAGCCATCAGGATCCTGTCCGTCTGTCTGTCTTGCCTGCTTCTCTTGGCCCCCTGGCTTCCTCCCTCCCTCTCTCCTGCACCTGTTCTCCGTGTGGCAGTAAATGTGGCCTCTTCAACTCCCAGGGCAGGTATGAAGCCCCACAGAAGGGAGCCACAGGCCCCACATGGGGCAGATGCCCAGCCCAGACCGGCTCTGCTGTGGCCAGGGCCAGGGTTGTGCAAAGGGATGAAAGGTCCCTAGGAGCCACGTGGATGGAACCAGGAGTAGTGGCTCGGGAAGGAAGGACCAGACCTCTGGAGAGAGCGGACCCCTGCCCTGGCCCGAGCTTGGAGATAACCAGTCTTAAAATCTAGCTTCTTCTAGCTTGGATAAATGTGAGGTGGTCCAGCAAGCCGGACAGGCCAGTCCCGGGCACAGTTCTACCAACATGAGCTTACTGGTCTCTCTAGTGTCTCTGCACTGGAGGGCTTGAAGGCATCAGAAAATCTAGGTTCGAATCCCGGCTTGGTCACTACAGTAGCTTAAAGATGACCATAAGTTCTTTATGTCCTTTCCTTGAGTCAGGCCCCACAACTGCTTGACTAATAGAAGTGATGTCGTGCTTATTTCTGGGCCTGGGGTTTTAGGGACAGGTGGGTTCTCGTCTCCTGGAGCACTTGCTCTAGGAACCAGGCTTCCCTACCGTGAGGAAGCCCAAGAGATAGGCTCGGGGCTGAGCCAGACCTGGCTTGGCCGTGGGGAGCCCGTCGTCCGAGAGGCGGGCCCCCATCCAGCTGCCCAGGAGGACGCTGTGGAGCACAGACGAGCCTTCCCCACTGAGTCCTGCCAAAATGCAGGCTTGGGAACAAAAGAACATGATTACGAAAGATCTTAAGCCACTGAGTTTAGGGCTGTCTTCTCACACAACAAGCGATCGCTTGAAGTAACTTATCACCTGTGTGGCCCTGGGCACGAGACCTACGGTTTCTGGAACCTGCTTTCTTATCTGAGGAAGCGGTGAGCGCATTGCCGGGTTTGGTGAAAATTGAGCATCGTGAACGCTGCGCCCTGCCGTACCCCAATTCCTGAAACGGTGCCGAGTCAGCAAGTACCGCTTCACAGGCGAGGACTGCTGCGGACGCTTGCCCAGGGTCACGCTCCGGCGAGTGGCAGAATGAGGATTCAAACCTAGGTTGGGGTTCCAGTGCGGCCCCAGAATTTCCAGATAAGGCACTGCTTCTGCAAAACCCAAGACCCTAAGACAGCCTTCTGGTCCTGGTGAGTTTGCGTCTTACCCCAGAAGCCTCCTTCTTCCTTTTCAAGAAATCCCATCTCCCCAGGAATGGCTAAAGCAATGCTCCCCGCCTCAAGCTGAAGGGCACATGGGCTGATTCCCTGGGCCCAGCTTTCCCTACCAATGTCACATCCTACACCATGGTGACTCTGCCCTCACCCTGAGACCTGCTAGCCGGGGAGCACCCCACCCCGCAGGTCACGCTGCCGGCAGCGGCCTCCAGCCGCCGATGTCAGCTCTGACTCAGCACTCAAGGCCTTCGGGGGTCTGAGTGCCCACCGGGCATTTGCACCTGCGTCAACCACGGCTCCCCACTTGCCTTTCCCTCCCAGAGCTGTGTGAGGACCCCGGCCATGGGCGGGACTTGGGAGGCTGGTGACAACACAGGGTTCAGGGTTCAGCAGGGTATCTGGGGCTGCAGGGGAGCCGCAGGGGGTGCTACGCCCTGGGCAGGGGTCTCCAGGGGACAAGCCAAGCTGCGGAGAGCTGGGATCAGTCAGGACCTCACGTCCCTTTCTCACCAAGTTCATGCAGGAAGTCGGATGGGCCGTTTGCAGAATGCGAAATCAATTTTCTTTTCCAGGTTAAAAACAAAACAACTCTGCAAAGAAGGCAGGGAGTTAGAAGCAAAGAATAGAAAACGGTGCTGTGTATTCTAAGCCATAGCCGGGGAGAGGGGGGCCCCTCCCCCATACATTGTGAGTCCCGGGAGGTCACTAGCCTGGAGGGATGGGAGGGGACAAGGAGAGCAGAGGTCCGGAAGCCGCAGTGAGGAGGTCCCCTTGCTGGGTGGAGGCCTGCTGTGACCCAGGACCATATGGTTTCTGAACCCTGAGTGGTTAGGAGCAGACACCGTTGTAACGGGAGGGCGCTCTTCCCCTCTTCCCCGTGGCTGAGGTGCGGTCACACACACACAGCTGGCGGGGGTCAGGCAGGCGCCGCAGGGCGACAGGGCACTTACTCAGGGCTTACCAGGAAAGGAGACACGGCCCTGGGCAGGGCAGTTCCATTCCCAGCTCTGCCACTTTCTTGCTGTGTGCCCTTGAGGAGGTCACTCGCCCTCTCTGTGCTGAGGGGCCTCACCTCTACAAAGGGCCGTGGCTGCTCCGCCCAGGAGTGTGAGGTGACCTGTGAGCCCCACCCACCCGGAGGACCCCGCCTCACCATCCTCCCCGGGAGCCCTGCAGGGACTGGACGGGTCCACCACCGACCGTGCCTCCTCTGCAGATGGCACCGTCGCCATCCCCACAGGACACGATTTTCGGGAAGGGCTTCGGCAAGGGAACTGCGGACGGGTGTGGGAGCAGAGCTGAGAGGGCCTCCGAGAGAGACAGCATCCCGGAGACAGATGCCACCCGGGGCCCTACGCGACCCCACCTCCCGCTGTGGACAGAGGGACTCGTCCTATGTGTTGCCGGCCACGTGCTGCTGCTCACCGCTGCTCTGTCCGGCGAAGAATGCCAGCGCAGACTCCACACACCAAAGGCCCTTCTGGGCGGCCAGGGGACCCCCGCGCCCCGCCGCCATCTGCACCCTGCGCTTGCAGCGGTGGGAGCCGACAGGGGCTGGGCCGATGGGCCTGGGGGTTGCTCAGGAACCGCGGGTGGGGTGGGGAGCCGGTCCTTCTCGGGGGGGCGGGGAGAAGCAGGGACGGTGTGCGTGCTCCCTCCCGGGCCCTTGTAACAAGCTAGGGCCGTCTCCGTGGCCTAAAGCAGCCCGTGTCGTTCTCTCGCCATCCCGGGGGCCACAAGCCTGCACACAGGTGCGGTGACCACATCCAAGGTGTTGGCGGGGTGACCGCTCCGGAGACCCCGGGGAAGAGTCCGTTCCCGCCTCCCCGGGTGTGAGCCCTGCCTCGCTTCCCCCTCAGGACACGCGCGATGGCATTCGGGCCGTCCGGACGTCGTCTCAGGTTACCCTCCCATTTCGAGGTCCTTAGCTGAATTACACGGGCTACGTCTCTTTTGTAGACCAGGTAACATTCCCAAGTTTTGGGACTAGGACCCGGATACCCTTGGGGACCCTGAGCCAGCCTGCGGCAAATGGCTGTGAGGCCGCCGCACCCTTGTCCGTGCCTGTCATCCTGATGGACCCAGCACCTCGCCCAGGAAGCCTGTGCGGCCGCAGAAGCCTTCTTTTTTTTTTTTTTTCAAAGATTTTATTTATTTGTCAGAGAGAGAGAGAAAGCGAGAGCAAGCACAGGCAGACAGAGAGGCAGGCAGAGGCAGAGGGAGAAGCAGGCTCCCTGCCGAGCAAGGAGCCCGATGCGGGACTCGATCCCAGGATGCCGGGATCATGACCTGAGCCGAAGGCAGCCACTCTGAGCCACCCAGGCGTTCCCCGCAGAAGCCTTCTTAACCCGACCCTCAGGCCCCACCACCAAGAGGTCAGATTTGGTTCCAAGTGGAAACTTAGGGGCCTTCCCCACAGCAGGCATTTGAAATCACTTAATTAACTTACACCATGAGAGAATTCGCTAGGCAACGTTCCTCTCGTGTTTTCTTGACCGTATAAAATATCGTAGCACATTCTTTCAGTGGAGTCGCGTAGAAGGAGAGCTCCTGCGAGGAGAATGAGCAGATCTGTGTCTTTTGGTCATCTGCCAGGACTTGTTCCACAGCAGGGTGGGGACAGGGCCAGCCCCCCCCCTCCGTTGAACCCGCCCTGAGGCCAAATCACATCTCCTCTGCCCCACCCAAGGCGAGCCACACTGGGGTGACCAGCTCCATGCAGGCGCCCAGTCAGAGGGTCACCTGCTGGCCGCTTTCCTGGGCCTGGGCTAAACCCCACCTGCATCCTCCCCACAGGTTCTCCCCGGGTGGGACACCCTTGGGGGCAGCTCCACACCTGAGCAGCCATGCCTGTGTGGCTGCCTCAACCATTCCGCCAGGGGAGAAGCCAGCAGATATATGCTGCCCTACGGACAGTTCTGAGGTCCCTCCGCAGGCTCCCTGGGAGCTGCCGCAGGATGGAACCGGTGCCCACGGCGGTGGCCAATGTGGTACCCTGTCCCTCAGTTCCTCCTCTCACCTACTCCCTGAGAGCAGACCGCATGGGCCCTGCAGCGTGGCCACCCCTGAACCCGTTACTCCTGGTTCCTGGGCTCGGAGCCACCGTTCTGACCCACTTGAAATCAGAAGGAAGGAGGGCGGCAGCTTCCCGTCGGGAGCAGGGGCAGGTGGCGGGCCTTCCCGCCAGAGCACTGCTCTGGGTCGGCTTTCTCAGAACGAGGGGAGCCTGAAAGGAAAAGGCGCATCAAACATGCGCGTGCTAGCTGGCTACCACGGGTGACAGTCTCCCACGCTGGACACTCCTGTCCTCCCTCTGAGCCGGCTGGCTGCTCCTGGCCCCAGGTCTCTCTCGCTGCTGCAGTCAAGGCAGCCGCTCTGGCCGTCCTCTCTGAAGGCTTGAGCAGGCAGACGAGCCCTTGGCCAGGCTGTCCCCCTCCCACGGCTGTCCTTGCACCGTGGGGGGCTCTCCGTCCCCACACCTGAGCGTCCCCACCACGACGCTGCCTTCCCCCGGAGCCATGGTCTGGGGGGCAAGACAGAAGCCACAGGCCCATGGCGGCTGGGTGCCAGAAGTCACCCATTTCCACCCCAGCCGTGGGTCCCAAGCTCAGCCTGCCCCTGATGGGAGGACACCAGGGTGTGAGTCTCAGGAAGCGGGGTCACTGGAGGTCCCCCGGAGGCCGGCTGCCACCATGTAACAGCGGAACCTCTGCGACCCAGGTGTCCGAATCCAACAAAACAAGCCGATTTTTACGCAATGTTACATTTCTGCATATAAACCCCAGAACCAAGTCACCCCGAGCTCCTTCCTTTACCTTCTGGTCTGTGTGCCTCTCGGTCCACACCTCTGGGCAAGGAAGAAGAGCTTCCAGGACTGGCCTGGTGTCCGCGCGCCCCCCCACACCCAAGCAGTGTGCTGGGGAAGGGTCCCTCGGTGCCCCCAGCACTCCCCACTCTCCAGGCCTTGGGCCGGGGAAGGCTGAGCAAAGGGGAGTGACGTCCAGGCCCAGAAGGTGACTCCCACTGGCTGCCGCCCTCTGGGAAAGCCAGTGGATCCTGGAGACACCTCACTGCAAGCGAGGGGCCATTCCTCCCCGGGAACACTCTCCTGCCAGCTTCTGTGAGAAAAAGAACTGTGATGTCTAGACATCATTTCAAAGTCACTTCCTTATTTTGAACTTTCGTTAGTAAATGCCAACAACCATTATTTATGAGATGCTCGCGATTTGTTCTCTTTTCAAAAACGCAGCGTCAGACCGATGAACCTGTCTGTGGCCCAGCGGGGCGGTCGGCTCTCGGGCCTGTGCGGAGTCCCTCAGGGAGCTACCACGGAGCCTCAGGCACACGGTCAGTAAGGGGTGGGGTGCGGATCTCAAGCCCTTGACTTGCCCCCACGCCCCCAGGGCCGCAGCCGCCCAGGAGAGCAGAGGATCTGCAAACAGTATTGACCCTGGGTCCCACCCCAGATGTTCGTGTACTGTGGGGCCCATGCCCCGGCCTCTGGCCACTAAGCCCTTTTGGGGCCCTTCCCACCCCTAGCCCACTCGCCCACACGCTCCTGGGCCTTGCAGCTTGGCTCTGCCCCACATGCTGTGACCCGCTTTGTCCTTTGTAGAGACTCCAGCCCAGCCCAGTCCATTGGCTGACCCGGCTGGTCCCCTCCAAATGATGGAGTCTGGAGACAGCCTTTGGCCCCACTAGGGCCAGAGACCTGTGGTGTGGAAGCCCTCAGCACTGTTCCCAGTGGTTCTGTCTGCTCATTGAGTACCTGCTTGTACCAGATCCACGCAGGGCTGGTGACAAGGGAGGCCTTGTTCCTGCTCTCAGGGAAGTTATGGCAGCAGAGGGGATGGGCCAAAAACCAGCAAATGCCCAAATACATTGGACACGTTGCTCTAAAGGCCTCCTGGCAGGTCACTGGATTCTGTGAAGGGGGCTGGGGGGTGGGTGGGGGAAGGGCTTCAAGGAGGTGACATCAGGCTGAGATCGGAAGAACACCAAGGAGTCACCGAGGCACATAGCAAAGGGATCAGAGTTCAGCATAGGAGATAGCAGGCAAAGGCCCTGAGGTTGAAACACTTGGCACAATGGAGGACTGGGAGAGGCCAACCAGCCTTCCTTGCCTGAGATTGGGGCTGGTTCCCATGCGTCAGATGAAGTTGTGCGCTTGGGAACAATGCCCCTGGGGCCTAAGCATCTATTTTTCTGCCAGGCACGAGCTCCCTACGACCCAGAGAGAGTACCCGTGTGCTAGGAAAGTGCGGTTCGAGGGTGAGTGCCGGAGTAGGCCCTTGGTCTGGGCTTCCACAGGCCATCCTTACCCTGGCCACCCCCTCCCTGCATAGGAGCAAAGGAGGGGGTCTCTCAGGACCTGGAAGCTCTGCCACCAACACACAGGACAGCTATGGGCCTCAAGGCTGAACAGCAGACATGGAGGCAGGGGGGTGCTCCTGTCACATTATCACTGAAGGGGAACTGGGCCCCTGGATCAGGGGAGAGGCATCTGTGCAGGAGGAGTTGAGTGTGGGGAGGGTGGGGACAGCTGCTTAGAAGCTGGGCTGCCCCTCACCCACCTCAACGAACCAGGCCCTGGGAGGGGCTGGAGGGCAGAAGCTGGACCCTTGAGGCCCCACCATGTGCTGGGCTGTGTCTCAGTCCAGCTCTGTGCTCAGCTCCACTGGGCTTCCATCCTGCTTCTGTCCTGGCCTCCTTCTCCGGTTTCCAAAGCTTCCAGGAAAGGGCAGGAGGAGGGAAGCGGTGGGATGGGCCGGGAACTGCCAGTTCCACTGGGACAATCCAGAAAGTGGGGCAGGGAGGCCCAGACAGAGAGGAAGAAGCAGGGTGGGGAAGGGAAGGAAAGTGAGGGGAGAAGGAGGGGAGGAAGGGAGGGGAAGGTGAGAGGGGAGGGGAGAAGAGGAGGGAAGCAGAGGGGAGGGGAGAGGGGAGGGGAGAGGAGGAGGGAAGCAGAGGGGAGGGGAGAGGGGAGGGGAGAAGAAGGGTAAGAAGGGAAGGTGAGCAGGAGAAGGAGGGGAGGAAGGGAGAGGAGGGGAGGGGAGAGGGGGAAGGGAGACCTGGCATCCTGCTTGCACACTTGCTGGGCAGAGGGTCTAGCGTGAGTGCCTGCAAGGAGGGGTCAGCGTGGGCGTGTGTAGCCAAGTGTGTGAGCAGGTGCGTGTAAGAATAAGTGTGAGCTTGTGAGTGAGAGCAAGTGAGGGTTCTTGTAAGGGTGTGTGCAGGTTTGGGGGTGCCTGTGGTGACAGCCAACTGACCCCAGGAAGCCCAGGGACCAGGAAGGCTCCCCCACCCATGCAGGACTTTCCTGAGGCTCTGCCCTCAGCCCAGAGGCTGGGCCCCCACTCCTGCCCCATCCCCTCTCCTTCTGGGGCAGAGAGGGCCCGTCCCACCTTGGAGGGGACACCCCCTTGGGCCTGATGCTGAAGTCACCCCCAGCAGCCCCCTGCAGAGTGTCAGGCCATTTCACCAACGAAGACAACTGAGGCCCTGGCAGAGTGCGGCCAAGATGGGAGTCTCACTCCATTGCCCACCTCCTGCCTAGTGCTGTGACAGAGTCAAGGCCCGGGGCAAGCCCAGGAAGGCCCAGGGTTGCGGGGCAGGACTATCTGCAGGCATTGGATCCCAGGAAGAGCCTGGGGGGACGGCAGGACCCCAGGTCATGGCAGGCAAACTCAGGGACGTGACCCTGCGCTGCGTGTATGTGAGAGTGTGTGTGCGTGTATGTGTGGCTGGGTGGGAGGTGGGGGACTGGGACCCTGATCTCTTGGCTCAGTCCCACCTTCCTTTTGCTGATTCTCCCTCAGCATTGACCCCCCATCACAGAAACCCCACCCCATCCCACCGTCTGGGATCCCTGAGCACCCCAGAGTGCTCCTTCCTGGACCTCGGCTTCACTCGGGCCAGCTTTCCCACCCTAGCTGCCCAATAGGTTGTAGTGGGTTGAAGCATCCTCCCCAAATTTGTGATCGCCCAGAACCTCAGAACATGGCCTCATTTGGGAAAAGCGTGTTTGCAGATGTCATTAGTTATAATGAGGTCCGATGGGAGCAGGGCTGTTCCTGTATCCAGGGATTGGTGTCCTTGTAGGAGGAGGAGGAGGACTCACAGAGACTGGGGAGGAGGCCATGTGGGGACAGAGGGACACTGAGGGAGGCAGCCACAGCCAGGGAGGACTGGGGCCCCCAAAGCTGGAAGAGGCGGGCAGCACCCTCTCCCAGAGCCTCGCAGCGAGCCCGGCCTCATGGACACCTTGATTTCGGAGCTTGGCTTCCAGACCCTGGGAGGGCATGTCCTGTTTTTTAAGTTAATTTGTGGTCATTTGTCACAGCAGCCCCAGGACACAGACACAACAAGGCGTCCCCTCCTTCTCCATCCTCTCCTCTGCTTTGACTGAGTTCTGGAAACAGCAAAGCCCCAGGACCTTGGCAGGGGGTTTGGCGGTGGGGTGGCCACAAGACCCTCCACTCAGACCCCCAGCTACAGGGGGCCACCACACCCTGGCTCCCCGGTCGCGGTGCCGTCCAGGCTCCCCTGGGTGCTCCCGGGCAGAGACTGAAGGTGGTGAGGCCACCAGCTTCGGGAGAGGTGTAGGCCACCTCTGATGGGCCGCTGGGCTCCAGGGCTCCCTGGCCTGGCCAAAGGAAGGGGACCACAGGCTCTCCAGGAAGCTCCCCTGTTCCCTCCCTTACCTCACTAACCCTGCCTGGGCATCTGCTCCCTGGGGAGCCCTGTTCTGTCCTGCCCACGCCCTGTAGCCCTCCCCACACTGCAGATGCCAACACTGAGGCTCAGGGCAGAGAGACCCTCCTGCGCCCCGCCTACCCCCTCAGCAGGCAGCTTTCCTGCAGGGAGCTCCCCCCAGCTATGGGCCTGGTTGCCATGGTGTTGGAGGAGAAGAGAGAGGAGCAGATTCCTGAGCTGCATCCAAAAATACACACACACTACTCACCCCTCCTTCCTCACTCCCTTTCTCCAAAGCCTCCCTTTGTGCAGCCAGCCCAGGCGCTGCTTCCTCCCGGGTAGCCGGTAGCCGGGAGCAAAGGAAGTCAAAGAGGCCAAGGGGCCAGGAAATGAGTCAGGGGACCCCTGCGCTGGGGCTGACTTCCTAGAGCAAGGGCTCTGGCTGCCGCCTTCTCCCAGTGAGGGGCTGTCAGCAGCTCCCACACCAGCCGCTGCTCTCCTGCCTCTGCGCCTGGAGCACGTGGCTCCCCCCACCTCGTCAGCCCTTCCTCACCCTTCACGCCCCGCCCCCCACCCAGAAACCTGCCCCTGAGTTCTGCACCTGCCTCCTTCGCTTGTGTCCCCAGGGGGCTGTGAGGTCTTGGGGATGTGAACTCCTCCTTTCTACCTAGTGTCCCCAGGGCCAGGAACAGACAGTTGCTCAGTAAACGCAGGTGAAGGAGAAGGAAGGAGGGAGCTGGTGAGATCCACATTATCCTCCCCCATTCACACTGGCCCCGGTGCATCTGTCCTGCGCTCCCTGGCACCACGGAGCTCGGCCCTTGGTGGCCTGTCAGCTTCCCGGCCTGTGATAGTCTCCTTCTTAGGGGTCCCAGCTTGTGGGGCTTGGCTCTCTGGGTCCAGAGTGGGTGTTCAGAGAATGTGTGGGAAGGAAGGAAGGAAGGAAAGAAGGAAAGAAGGAGGGAGGGAGGGAGAGAAGGAAGGAGAAAGGAAGGAAGGAAGGAGGGAAGAGGGCAGAGGAAAAGGAGACGGGGAGGGAGGGAGGGAGGAGGCCGAGGCTCTGGTTGGGTTCAGGAGTCTCATCTACTCATCCAACCCGTCCAGCTCCTAAGCCAGTCGCAGCATCGTGGGCTGGAGATGGCAGGAAGGACGATCACGTGTCCAGGCCTCCGGCAGCCCCCACAACCATGCAGGCAGCTAGGAGGAGGGTTAGAGACAAAGACACAGGGTCAGGAAGGCAGGCCGACTGGCCCCAGCCACCAGGAGCAGGTTATGCTGGGAAGCCCTCAGCCGTGGAGCTGGCCGACAGCTGGACGGCATGGGGTAGAGGCCCCTGAGCGGTGGCCCTGACAGTGGTCCAGGCTGGGGAGAAACCAAACTTTCCACTGAAAATCAATACCCCAGCAGGTGTGGTCTCGGCCTCTGTGGGTACGGAGGAGGGCTGGCTGCATGAACAGCTTACTTTGGACAGTTCCATGATGATCTGGATTTTTACCTAGAACATATACTGTATACATATTAGTTGAAGAAAAGAAAATGAATGTCTGATGACCCCAAGGTCTCTGCCTTCCCTGGGGACTTCTGCACTGCCGGGAGGTTGTGACAAAGCCCCAGAAACTCTGTCTTCCGCTCGGCCCTCAACCCACCTTGGGAACATGACCTACAAGCTAGGCGCCACACCCAAAGGTGGCCATGGATTTATTAATTTGCTCATTCATTCCTTCACTACTCTGTGTCGCCCCATGCCCCCTGAAAGTTGCCAGACTAACGGGGAGGCAGGCACAAGGACCACATACCCACCACACCACCGAAGAAGAATGTGGTGTAGAAGTATGGCTGTGGGAGCAGTCAGGGAGGGCTTCACAGAGGAGGTGACCTTTGAATGGGGCCTTGAAGGATGAGTAGGAGTTTGTCCGGAGGAAAGTCAGTCGGGGGAGGATGTCCCAGGCAGCAGGGTGAGTGTGAGCTCCAGTGTGAATGTGACTGAGGCAGCAGGACAAGTGTGAGCGTGAATGTGACCGAGATGCCAGGAGGAGTCTGGAGCAAAAGAAGTGTGGATATGGAGCTGGGGGTTAGCAAGAGATCAGGCTGGATGAAGGTGGAAGCCAAAATCACTAAGTGCCTAGATGCCAGGCAAGGGGCTTGCAGATTTTCCTCTGCGCCATTGACTTTGAACTTGTTCACCAAGGGCACAGCTTTAGGTTCTGGATTCAGATCCACAGGCCATGGTTAGAAAGATTCTGGCTGGTTCTGATGGCCTCCGGGGGTCGGTATCCACTGTTGCTGCTGGAGGTCACTGAAAATGGAAGAGTGACGGGTCCAGCCGAACCCAGCGTGAAGATAAGGTGCGGACAGTGAGGACGAGGACGAGGAGGACAAACCCCTTTGGGAGGACGGTGATCTGCCCGAGGCCCCAGGGATAATAGGGGGGCAGTGCCGGGCCTCCAGCCCACGTCATTCTGACTCCAAGAGGCTCTAAGGGGCTCGTGCTCTCCAAAGTTCCTTCACTCACGTACTCAGAGTTTTCCCGTCCCTGGCCCTGCTGCGCTCAGGGACACAAAGGTGCCAAATCACATTTCAGGGGCTTTGTCTCCAAAAAAGAGCTGAGCTTGCTCTCCCAGCCCCTTCCAGGAGCAGCTCCTGACTTCCTTGCCCTCCCCAGACAGGACTGGGTGTCCTTGGAGGCTGGGCTGAAAGAGCAAAGACTTTGGCATGAGACAGACCTTAGTTCACGTCCAGGTTGTATCTGGAGGGGACAGGAGGGTCTCAGGCAAGCACACACTCCTCCAAGCCTTAGCGCCCTCACCTGTAAGCAGGGGTAGGGTGTGGAGAGGGAAAGCCCCATCACAGGATGGGGGAAGATCTTCAGCTCCAGAACCTGGGCGTGGGGCCCGGTACGGAGCCAAGCCTGCCCAGAGCTTACTTACTCCCTTCCGGCTGCCTGCAGGTGTGCCTGCGCTCCACATGTGGGGTGTTGAAGGCAGTCCTGGGGAAGGGTCCAGAGTCCAATTTGCCCTGTTGTCCTGCATCCTGGGGAGATGGGGTTGGGGCTGCTCCTGGTGGCAGATCACTGTGACGGAGCACTGTGGACAGAGTCCAGCGCCGATATTTACCGGCCAGTACCAAAGGACTCCATATACTCAAAACCGCATGCTCATGAGCTCATGTTTCATGGCAAGAAGTCAGTCTATACAGCAAAAAGGATAGCATGTCTTTGCGGAAAATCGTAATGTCACCAACCTTTTTTTTTTTTTAAGATCTTATTTATTTATTAGTTAGAGAGAGAGAGAGAGCGAGCACAGGCAGACAGAGAGGCAGGCAGAGGCAGAGGGAGAAGCAGGCTCCCTGCCAAGCAAGGAGCCCGATGTGGGACTCGATCCCAGGATGCTGGGATCATGACCGGAGCCGAAGGCAGCCGCTTAACTCACTGAGCCACCCAGGCGTCCCTGTCACCAACCTTCTAACGTCACCAGTGTTTCTTCTCTTAAACCTGGAGGGATATTTTAATGAACATATCTCTCATATAGAAGAACTATGTATATGAATCCAGCAATTCCATTAGCTTCCCTTTCTTTTCCCTTTGTTAAACCCAAGTAAAATTAAATAAAAATAGTATTATTCAGTATATGATTCTTGTGGTTTTATAAAAGTCTACTGTCTGCTCCTCACCCATCCTTCGTTTGTGTATTTGCATGTAAGCTGCCCGAAATGATGCTCACCTAATGCCCATGGTTATTTCTGGCTGGCAGGACTGGGGCTGGTTTCTCACTTTCATCTTGGGGATCTTCAGCATGTCGTGAATTTTTACAATGAGCGGGTATCGCTTCTATTTTGTTTTAATTTGATTTTTTTTCTTAAAAAGTAAGATGGAAAGAAAGCATTAAGATCATGACCCAGAACTCATTCTGGAAACTGAGTACCGAAGCCAGGGGGGGCTGCTATTTTTCTCTTTAACTTCTAAAACCAAGGGAAAACTGTTTTACTTTTAAAATGAGGGGGGAAAGGAAATCGTGGAGACGATTCAAAAGCAGCTGACAGAACAGCTTGACAATGATCTATTTGTTCGACAAATATTTACTGAACCACTTGATGCCAAGGTTCCATATTTTCCATCCCCTTAAGGCTTCAGGTTTTCAGTCACTACATTCATCCCAGAACGCCTTTGAACTTGAACTCTCCCTGTAATTATTATAGGCTGCCACTAGGTGGCAGTAGACACACCAGTGTTCTGGGCTGGGCTGGGCTGGGCTGGGCTGCGCGCTCTGCTCAAGTCTGAGATAAGGCTTTATTTCAAATCACCTATTCCTGATTTCTAAGTTCTCGTTGGCAGAATTTTTGTTATATCTATATATCTATATGCATGTATCTCTATATTCCCATATATCTGCATCTGTGTCTCTATTACAATCTGCAATATCTTAAACGCAGATATAGGTATATTAGGATTGGGAATGTTACAATCAAGGATGTGCAACTACTTGTCTTCCTCAAGTAAACACTTCAGACACAAGCCAGACAGACTAAAGCAAACAAACGTGTTGCTCCTGCACACGAGACAGGGTGGCCTAGAGGCAAAGCACCCCAGCTTTGGAAGCAAACAGATCAGTCCAAATCCTGGATTCATTGATCGTTTGCTTCATCATCTTAGTCAAGTTACTGGAGCTCTTTTGGCCTCAGTATCCTTGTTTGACCGCTGGGGATCTAATGGCGCCTGAATCACAGGGTTGTTGCAAGAGTTGAGTGAAATGGGGGTAGGTGAAGAAATGAGGACCTAGCAGTTACTATTATTCTTGCCATCGTTTCCACCCAGAAAACTCCTACTCATGCCTAAAAACCCAGTTTAAAGGTCTCCTCCTCAGCGAAGCCCCATTTACTTTCTAGCAGCTGGTTAGTTCCTCGTTCCTCTGTCCTATACAATGGTCGTTAATCCATCAGTTCTCAGTTCACCAAATTTACTGTATATCTTTTGAGGCTATGTATCAGGTGAGTGTGAACTTAGGATTTCATATCTTACTGTTGGAATTACCCTTTTATTATTTTGAAATGTCCCTTTTTAACTCCTAAAGCCAATATCGACATAATGAAGGCTGCTCAACTTTCTATCTGATATTAGTTTAACTGCACCAACTTCTTTCCTTCCCTTTTTCCTTCCCTTTTTTCTGTATTGTGTTCATTGGAATGCCATCTTTTCCCCACCATTTTACTTCAATCTTCTTGTGTCTTTAAATTTACAATGAGTCTCTTAAAAGTAAACTAGAGTTGGGTGTTTTTTTTTAAATATTTTATTTATTTATTTGGCAAACAGAGATCACAAGTAGGCAGAGAGGCAGGCAGAGAGAGAGGAGGAAGCAGGCTCCCTGCTGAGCAGAAAGCCCTATGCAGGACTCGATCCCAGAATCCTGAGATGATGACCTGAGCCAAAGGCAGACGCTCTAACCCACTGAGCCAGCCAGGTGCCCCTGGGTGGTTTTTTTAAAAATCCAATCTGGCAATCATTCTTTTCATTGGAGTACTTAGTCCATTTACATTTAGTGCAATTACTGGTCTGTTTGAGCTTAAATTTACCATATTACTGTTTATTTTCTATTTGCCCCACCCATTCTTTGTTCTCTTTTTCTCCTGTCTTGCCTTTTGACTTGATTATTCAAATAACTATTTCCTTTTCCTTCCTATAGGTTGTTAATTATACTTTCAGTCATTTATCTTTTCATAGTTACTCTAGGAATTACAACATGCATGCTTGACTTTTTAGAGTTTACTACAATTTTTTTCACTCGTCACTTCCTAGACAACAGAAGGACCTTATATTTTAACTCCATAAACCCTATCCTGACTTTTGTACTGCTTTTATTTTTCTTCTACTTGTGTTTTAAACCCCATAAAATTACTATTATGTTAAAATGTCAACATTTATTTAGTTGTATTTACTTATTTGCTTATTCTGGTGTTCTTTATTCCTACATTACTGCCTTCATCTAGAATAATCATTCTCCTATCTATGAACTACCTCCAGTGTTTCTCTTAGCACAAGTCAGCTGGCAACTACTGACAGCTTTTGTTGACCTGAAAACATCTTTATTTCATGTTCATTTTTGAAGTGTATTTAGCTTTCGGTGAAGTTAGAGGCTCTCCCTGCTCTCCCTAGTTTTCCTTCTGCTCTTTGAATATTGTCTCTGGCTTCCATCATTTGAGAGGCCATCTCTGTTCTGTCCTCACTCCGTTTAAAGTAATTGTGTCTTTTTCACTGGCTACTTCTAAGATTTTCTCTTTGACTTTGTCTTTTGCTGTTTTGACAATGATGTGCCCAGGTGTGATCTTCTTTTTATTCTTCTCGACTGGGATTCTCAGAATTTCTGGAATCTGTGTCTTGATGTCTTTCGTCCATTTGGAAATGCTCAGCTATTATAGCTCAAGTTTTGCTCCTGGCTGAGATACTGCTTTCCTTCTAGGACTGTCACATTTTCCCACCATGCCTCATATCTCTCTAATGTTCTTTCCTAGATTTCCTTTTCTATCACTTTTCCCATGCTTCTGTCTGAACATTTCCTAGAAACCTAAATTCTCGCTCACTAATCCTCTCAGATTTTGTATCAGTGATTCTGGAAAGGGCTTCTCGCCAGGGGCCAGAAGGCCACTCTGCTTCGGAGCAGCTGCTCAGGGAGGCCCGGGCCTGAGGGGCCACTCGTCAAGCGCGGGTCTGGGTGGACGGCAAGCATGTGACCTGCACGGGAGCCGACAGGGCAAGCGCCTTTACAGGCAACCATGGTTAGGCTGTCTAAGGAAAACCGGGCCTTTGTGCCACTCCCTCTGCCACGTGACCGCCTCTGCCTCCCTCAGAGAGGCCTCTGCTTTTCAGAGAGCGAGGCCCAGAGGATTCCCTCCTGGCCACACAGGAAGTGCCGGAGCTACACGCGGGAGCAGGCAGCTTCCCCCCAAGCCCGCCTGCTGGGCCGAGCTTCCAGGGCCTTCGGGCGCACCTGCTTGGAGAGGCTCCTGGGTCCCCCCCTCGGGCCGCATTTCTGAGACTAGGATGGGCATTTCGTGGGTGGTCGGACCTGCCCCCTCTGAGGAGCCCCCTCCCCAGTGTCCTGGCTGCCAGGCTCCCCTTCCCCCAGCCAGTCTCGGCCGTGTGGCCCACTCAGCGGACTCAGGGGCCCCCCACCGTCTCCCCCTGCGCTGCCCTACTTGGAGGGCCCTGGTGCCCCAGGACCCGGCCAGGTTCCCAGCGGGAAGGGCGGACCCTGCTAACCTTCTGCTTTGTGACTTTCACGCTCCCTTTCTTCCTTCCTGGTCTGCAAACCCGAAGCCCAAGGATGCAGCCGCCCTAAGCAGGAAGCCAGAAGGACCCTCTTCTGTGACCACCTTCCCAGGTGTCTGCTCCGGTCCCGGGCGAGCTCCTCCGGGCTTCTCATGTCGGGAGAAAGAGAACCCCCTCTGGTAAAGCCACTGTGTTTCACATAGTGAACCGGGACGCCAGTGACAGAAATCCTAATTGGCACAAAGAGCAGCTCGTGGGACACCTCCTCCAGCACGCCCTCCTGGATTCCCCTGGCAGATGCAGTCCCTGCTGTTGTGTTCTCACATGGGTTGGCTCTTTCCGCATCCCAGTTAAGGCTGGCCTCCCAGAGAACCAGGCACCCCGTCCACCGGCCACCGCGGAACACACACGTCCCGGGGTTAGGGCCCCGCTCGCGCTCGCAGGGATGCCGCCTTCTTTCTGAGCCGAGCACGGCGGGGGGATGCTTCTGTCGCCCGGGCAAGAAAGAGCGGAGCATTCGGGCCCGGAGCTTGTGTGCCCATCCCCAGGACCGGGTCCTAGCGCGGTGCCATCAGCTCCCCTCTTTCAGCCGCTGGTCCCCAGCCCGAAACCACAGGAAGCCCCACCTGGGGGGGACGCGCAAGCGGAGCCTCGTTGTTCCTGCAGCCCCACGGCAGTGCACACACACGCCACACGCTCCGCACACGTACGCCTCCCACCACACGGGCCTCCCACACTCCACACGCCTCACACACATCATCATACACGCGCGGCACGCGCACCACACACCGCACACCCCCACAGACGCATGAACGTATCTCTTGAGCCAAAGCAGCCTGACCCTCCCTTGGAAGCCGCCCAAACCAACCTTAGCCACCGACAGTTCACGCTCGATGACGCGGCGCTGCTCTGAGAACGAGCCCGGCTCCTCTGGGCTGTGTTCTTTGGGCCAAGCACGGGTCAGCACGTTATATATTAGCCCTTGGAACCTGCTTCCCTCGCCTGGGGCGCGGGGGAGGCCTTGCTGTGGTTAGCACGTGAGGGAGCTGGACACTGAAGAACCTTCCAGGCCCTGCGGGGCGGCACGGGGTCCGGAGGAGGACGTGCTGCCCCCTGGCCGCAGCCTGGAGCGAGGAGAGGGACGCCTCCACCCCTCCCAGAGCGTCCGAGCAAGGGGCCGTCGGTCTGCCCGCCTCTCCCCGTTTGCCCCTCTCCGTCTCGCCGCCCGTCGCTCTCGGTGTGCGCGGGGCCCAGCAGGTGCTCGAAACCAGCTCCAGGTGGGGGCCCGGGCTGCGGCCGCTGTCCACACTGGCAGCAACGGTCCGTGTGTAGACTGCCGGTCCGTGAGCCGGCCCCCCCACCCCCCGGCAGCTGCCCCGTGTACCGGCCGCGCTGTGCGTCCGTTGGTCTGTCTGCCTCCCCGACTCTCTGTGACTCGCTCCGCTGGCTTCTCTGTGTACAGCTCCCCCGTCCCCGTCCCCGTCCCCGCCGCCGCGTCTCCCTCTCGGCCAGCGATGCCACTTCGGGGTATCTGCCGACAGAACCCGACAGCCGCCGCGCAAGGGACAAGTTCACGCCCGTGTTCGCAGGGGCACCGCTCCCGGCAGCCAGAAGGCGGGAGCGACCCCCGCGGCAGCGCGCAGAGGAAGGTGACAGCGCGGCCCGGCACGCGCTGGAAGATTACTCAGCCTGGACCGGAAGGACGGCCTGACACCCGTTAAACCGTGGGTGTGCTCGGGCCACCGCGGCCCGTGAGATCAGCCCGTCACAAAAGTCCCCTGAGGGCCCTGGCGTCGGGGGGGTGGGGGAGACAGCCAGAGGCTGGGACAGGGGAGCCCGTGTGTAACAGGACAGAGTTGCGACTGGGGGCAGGAGAGCCCCGCAGGCGGATGGAGGTGGCGGGTGCACGACGATGAGCGTGCTGGGTGCCCCAGAGCTGGGCGCTGGGAGCCGCTGAGACCGATCATTTCACACTGTTATTCGAACAACAAGAGTGACCGGTTTATTATCTCTTGGTCGTGGGGCTGGACTTCAGGAAGGGCCCGCTGGGTGGTTCTGGGTGGTTCTGAGCAGTCTGGCCCGAGATGTCTCACCGCACCCTTATCTCCTTGCGTCACAGTTATCTCAAGCCCCCACCGAATGTTTGTTGACTGACTAATTGCTGGCGGCTTCCGAAGCGCAGCCCTGGCCTAGGGCCTGGGGGAGACCCGGAGCCGGGCCAGCCGGGCGTGCGGAGGAAGGCCAGGAGCCTGGGAGCAGCTCTGGAGCCGCGGCCCGATGCCAAGAAGGAAGTGCCAGAGAAGGGGCCCTGAGAGGCCGCCCGTCTCAGGGCCGGATTCGGACCTCGGAGGACAAAGGAGGTTTCCTCTGCAGGAAATGATACCAAGGGAGGGCTTCCTGCACCGCAAGCTGGAGAGGGGCTGGGAAGGACCCGGGAGGGGGAGGGAGGCCTGGACACTCCCCACCCCTGCCCTTGGTCCCAAGGACCACTGCAGGTGGCCACCTCCCAGGCCGCTAAGGTCTCCCGTTCCCGCGTGAAGCACGGACTGCGTTTGTGGCTGTATGACCTTGAACCCGTGCTGCTGGCTTCCCTTTCTGTCATGGGCGGACACGTACTATTCAGTGGCCACTGGGCATGCAGGCGCCGTGCATGTCATCGCAAATGACCGGGACCAGGACCGGGGCCAGAGCGGAGGACCTGATCAGCCCTGCCCCCTCCCCTCTCTTCTGAATCCGTGAAGGAAGAGCTGGGAGGCAGAGAAGGACCATAAAGTCAGCTCCGCGGCTGGAGGGTGGAAATGTGAAGCTGACGGTGAGGCTGAGTCAGAACCAGATGGGCTGTGGCTCGTCCTCCTGCGTATTCAGTGCAACCAGGAAGGAGAGCCTGCCTGGGAGCCGGCCAGGAGGAGCCACGGGCAGGCTGTACCGGAAGGGAGCTGGCTGCGGACGAGGGTCCTGCAGCCCTGGGGGGGAGGTGCAGGGTGGGACAGGGTCGCACCCCGACAGTGGGGGCGCTTCCCTCCCTGGAACCCTAAGGAGTGGGTGCTGGGGCAGGAGGAGGTAGCTGCCAGCTGGTAACCGGGCCGACCAGCAGAACCCAGAGGTGTGCGTGGGGGGCTTCTGCAGAGACAAGGAAGGACAGTGCACAGTCAGAGGGAGAAGCCAGGCCAAGATGGCAGAAAGGAGGCAGGCCTGGAGCTCCCCCAACACACACACACACACACACACACACACACACACCCGGCACAAGGAGCTAGTAAGCTTGTGAGCTAGTCTCTCATGCTGGAAGCCCAGGAGAGGGTGCCTTCCCGGCACCCTTCACTGCCATTTGGAATCCTCCAGAAAGGTGACCACCAAACAGTCATCGCCCTCTGTTTGCAGCAAGAAAAAGGGGGGAGGCCACAGAGAGGAGCCGAGAGTACAGGGGCACAGGGAGAGGAGGAGAGTATATGGAGCTAGAGGAAGGGGAGCCCAGGACTGTGAGGGACAAGTCCCAGGGAGGGAGGTGGAGGGGGAGCAGGAAGCAGAGAAGGGGAGTGGCCAGAGTTCCTGCACATGGGCTATGTGGGGGCGCTGAGCTGGGCTCAAGACGCACCCCAAGCTTGTGGTCTCATGGCCAGATAGAAGATAAGAGAAGCAGGGAGTTCTGGAGAGCAGGCAGCCAGGCAAGTGGGGGGCCCCCTGGATGGGGACTCCGTAGGGGAGCCGGAACCCCTCACCCCCAGGCTCTCTGCTTCACTGCCTTGCTTTTCCTCCAGCCCCTCTCCATGACTGTGTCCCCAGGAGGACATGTTCAAGTCCTAACCCCAGGTCCTAGAATTGTGACCTTGTTTGGAAAAAGCCGTGGCAGATTAAGTGAAGGATTTCAAGATGAAGCCATTCTTCCTATCCAGGCTGAGTCTTACATCCAAGGGCAGGTGTCCTGAGGAGAGGGAGGACACCGGGAGGGGGCACATGGCGGTGGAAGCAGACACTGGAGGGGTGCAGCTGCACACCAAGGACTGCCAGGAGGTCCCAGAAGCTGGGAGACACAGCAGAGATCCTCCCCCAGAGCCTTGGGAGGAAACCCTGTCCACATCTTGACTTTGGACTCCTGGCCTCCCGGGCTGTGGGAGAGTACATTCCTGCTGTTTCGAATCGCCCAGCGGGTGGTCATTTGTTCCTCTGGTGGATTCAGAAAGGAATACTGCATGGGAGAGCCAGGACCCCTCCACTGTCACGACTAGCGGGCTGGGGACCAAGCGGGCCCACTTGGCTGCATGCACAGCTTCCTTCCCTGTCCCTGTCACTGCCTCTGGGGACATCCCAGGGAGTCCCGGAGGCCAGGGAACTGGGTTTGGGAAGCACAGGGTAGGGGACCACAGAAGCTGAACTCCGCATGAGGCCTGGCCACTGGGGGACCAGGGTTTTCCTGGGCCACCTCCTTCCCCTCCTTCTGACCTGCTGTTTCAAGGGGAAGCAATCTGTGAAAGTGTGGTCTGCGGTCGTGGTCAGAGCAGGGAGGAAGTGGGGAAACGTGGCAGGAGTGCTTGCACCCTGGGCCTCTGGGCCCCTTTGCACCTAAGCCACAGCTTTGCTCCGTGAAGCTTCAGGGTCCCCTCCCTCATATATGCCACTGTCAACGCCCTGCACCTGTTTGGGGGGTTCTTTTTCTTAAAGGGGATCCCTCCCCAAACTGTAAAAACAAATCAGGGTCCCACGAAGCCTGGCTCGCTCCCTGCTAACGCCAGGACTGAGCACAGGGCACATGGCTGACACATAAGCCAGTTGTGTGGAAGTGACCCTGGTTTTCTGCTCACTGACCAGCCAGCCGGCCAGCCAGCTCCCCATGCCTTCCACCAAACCGAAGTTGTTGGGTCTTGGCGAGGGCTGTAATTGTTGCTCTCACTGCTCGTGGTTAGAAGAGGATACGTAGGAAAATGGGAAGCAATGAACCAGGCTGCAGCATGAGGAGCGTGAGGAAGGAGATGTGCCGGAAGAGGCCGCGGAGGGAACGGCTGACTTCAATGGCTCAACTTACGGAGGCTCGAGTTTATGACGGTGTGCAAGCTGTATACATTTGGCAGAACCATCCCTGAAGTTGTGAATTGTGATCTTTCCCAGGGCCGGGGGCATGTGGTATGATAGTCTCCCTGATCCTCTCTGGTGGGGCTGGGTCATGGCCGCGGCCGTAGCTCCCAGTGCGCGATCTCGAGGGTCTGACACTCCGGCAACCGATCAGTCTGCACAGAGCCCTTCTGGTGCTTTCAGTGGTCTTCAATGAATGACCTGAGATAGTCAACCCTTACTTAAAACACAGGCTTCGTGTGGGATGTGTCCGCCCCCCTGCAGGCTCGCGGGAGTGCGGCCAGCACATTGAGCCAGGCTGGGCCATGTAGACGGTGGGTTGGGTGTCTTACCTATGCTTTGACTTTGGATGTTTTCAACTTAGGATGGGTTTATTGGGATGGGACCCCGTCATCAGGTGAGAGAGATTTACACTTGGAAATCGTCACGGCCCCCCCAAGGAGGTGACCTCCTAGCTGGACTTTTAAGGATGAGTAGGAGTTTGCCAGCAGACAAGGGAAGGGGAGCTCAGGCATGGGCAAAGGGATGGGACAGCCCAGGTCACAAGGGCACCCGCAGGTGACAGCCTGCCTGGACTGCAGGGCTGCTGGAGGACAGGAGACAGAGAGGGGGGTGCCCTGGACAGGGGGAGGGCCCTCTAGAGATGGGGCTGCCATCACTAAGTACCACACACTTGGCATCTTGAAACAGCAGGAACTGTTGTCTCACAGTTTGGAAAGCTGGAAGTCTGAAATGCAGTGTGGGCAGGGCTGGGCTCCTTGGGAAGGTTCTGGAAGGAGGCACTTCCCTGCCTCTTCCGGCTTCTGGCTGTGGTGGAGACATCTGGTGCCCCTTGGCTTGCCGCTGCATCCCTCCAGCCTTGGCCCCCGGTGCCCCATGGAGCTCTCCCACTGTGTCTGTGTCCCTTCTTCCCTTCTTGTAAGCACCCCTGCCCTATGTGGTAAGCTCTCGCCCAAATGAAGTGACCTGATTACACCTACACACACTCTTTCCAAATTAGGGCTCATTCACAGGTCCCTGGGGTCAGGTCTCCAGCAGATCTTTCTGGAGGACACCATTCAAACAACAGGACCTGCCACCATTAGATGGGTGACACCCCACCACCCCGGATTCGTATGTTGAAGCCCTAACGGTCCCTGTGACTGTCTCTCGGACAGAGCCCTCACGGAGATCGTCAGGGTCAAGCTCTGATCCCGCAGGAACAGATGTCCTTCAAGCAGAGGAAGAGAGTCCAGAGCTCACTCTCCTGCCAGACAAGGACACCATGGGAAGGTGGCTGTCTGCGAGCCAGGAAGAGGCTCCCAGCAGACACCGAACACTGCCAACGTTGATTTTGGGTTTTCTAGCCTCCAGAAATGCGGGAAATACGTTTCTGTTGTTTGAGGCAACAGGGTTGAGGCAGAGAGGAGCTGAGGAGCCCCCAGGTCTGGAGGAAGTTCTGACCTATGCGTAGGGGGCTGAATGGCCCGCCGGGAAGCTGAGCTTCCAGAGCTTCCAGATGAATGAGCATCCATTCAGAGATGAATGAGGCACAGCCCAAGGTCTCCCGGAGCTTGGAGTCAGACAGGGAGGCAGGAAGGAGCCCCAGGCCTGCCAGGTAGCCGTGAGCACATGTTGGGGACATGGTGCCAGGGCAAGGGGGCTGCCTGAAGGGTCAGGGCAGGCCGCCAAGCAGTGTCCTTACAGCGGAGCAAGAATACCTTTTGTCATCGCTGACCCAGCCGTGTCCCCAGCCTGACCTCTCCCCTGAGCTCCTGGCCCCCACATATGGCCGCTGGCTCAGTCCCCTTTGCCACCACTAACTCTCCATTCTCGGCCAGATGTCACTGTCACTGACTCTTCCAACAGCCTCCATCCTGCTCTGCCCCCTCTCAGAGTGCCCCTCCCTCATCCTGTCCTGAGACAGCTGTCACTTGCTCCCAGCTCCTCTCAAAGCCAGGCTGGGTGTGGGCAGCAAGTGAAAGGAAACCCATCGAGCTCTGTCCTGCCTCCGGAAGCTCTGAGCCCCTGATTCCTACACATCTTGACCCCTGGGTTCCTCTCTGGCCTTGGGCTCTTGGCCATCAGGCCCCAGTGTCCTAGGGGCTCTGGCTGGCTAATCTACTCACCCTTGGTTCCTGGGGTGGTCCCCCACTGACTCTCTTCTGACCCCGCACCTCCCCTGATGGTCCCCTGACCCTGGCCAGGTTCCAGGAGGGGTATGCGGATGCTTCCGGGCCTTTGGGCTTCAACCTCATGGTCATTCTCAATCCCCTGCTCCAAAACTCCAATAGGTTTCCAGGTACTGCGGATCGGTCCTCTGAAACACTTCTTACATTTGGGTCTTTCCTACTCTAGGGGTCACATTCCCAGTAGATGGGGTCACAGTGCTTCAAAGGCCACATGTGGGAAAGTGGCTGCCTCTCTGGCGGTCTCTCACCCATTTCACAGACCATGGAAACTGGTCCCCAGAGCCTGCACCTTCCTCCCACCCTCGTCTCCTCCCACTTTGGCAGAGGGTGGCAGGACTTGGGCTTGGAGAAAGGCAAAGGGAGAGGCCTCTGCGTGGGCAGGGGTGGGGTTGGGGAGGGGGTCCTACACCCGGGCCTGGACCAAGGACTGTGACGGAGCTGTGTGTGAAAGGGCAGGTGGCCACAAGGAGCTGGTGACCGGGGTCAGAGAAGATGGCTACTGCTGGGAATTATGCCATCACCATGTCCCTGCCGGCTCTCATGCATGGCATGCTTGCTATAGCCTGAAACACTGTGTGTCACAGTGGTCAGCAAGGCCGGACTTCAACCGTCCAAGATGGCTGGACCCCATCCATAACACCTAGCATGAGAGCTCCTCTGAAGCCATGCACGAGAGCCAGTGTTTGGACTAGTGCATCAGTCAGGCTGCCTTGACCCATCTGTGGATGTTGAGAGGTCCTGCTCTGGAGCAGGACTGCTGCATTTCTGTTCCCTCTTCCTCCTCCCAGCAGCCGGGTGACCCTGGGCACTTTACCATCTCTCAGCATCCTCGTTCAGTCTTGTACAGAAGGTGAGCAGAGTGCTTCCTGCAAAGGCTGTCTCAGAGTGGATGGGCTAATACTCACGAAGGGCTCAGCACTGTCCTCGCAGATGTCATATGGCCATGGGAAAGACATCACTGTCATTGTCATTAGGATGAGAGGCAAGTCTATGGAAATCCAAGCTCCGGAGGGTCAAGATAATCGGGGCTTTTGATCCAAACATGCACAGACGTTTGCCCCTGCGGACAGGGGACTTGTAGAAGACTGGTGGGTGTGGAGGTGGATGGAGAATCACATGTGATTCATGTTCACACGTGAACACACTGTGTTCACGAATGAGCTAAATTCCCCATCACTGAATCTACCTTGCCCACTAGCTCAGACCTGCTCCTCAGGCTTCCTTTCCGCAGTCACCCTGGGGCAGGAAAATGTACACATTAAAGGGGTTTCACGTGCACTTGCTGCTGACTCTTACGTGGCTCAGCTGTCGCCTCTGCTCTGTGCAAAGCTGGGCTGAGATGAGCACTTGGGAAAGGTGACATTTGGAGGCTTTGGCCTCGCAGATGGTTGGCTCTCTGGGTTGGCGAATTCCGGGCTGCCTTCCTTTGCTGCTGTCATGCGTTGCCGTTGCCATGGCGTTGGCGTGCTCGCGCAGGAGGCTCATGCACCTCGTCTGCTTCTGAACACTCGTCCAGAGCCTCAGAGCACGGTGGTGGGAAGACCGTGTGCAGAGAATCGGGGAGGCTGAGGGGCGTGGGAGGGACTCAATCCGGCTCCAGCACCCTGTGCTGCTGGAGGCTGGGGGAGAGGCAAGAGGCCTCCCTGTCTCCAAACCGGGATGCGTGGATGGAGGCACAGTGTGCCCTTGGGCAGGGGTGGCTGCAAGGCATGCTGGGACCTCAGCAGCAGAGGCTGGTGGGCTGGGGAGTCTGATGCAGGGCCTGGCTCCTGGCCTTCTGCGGTTCACGCGGGCGCCTCTCCACCAGCCTGCTCCCCAGACGGCAGTATAGGTGATAGTTTTAAAACATAAATGACATTGAATCAATGACCTCTTCAGTGGCCTCTGGTTACCTTCCTAATAGAATCCAATCTCCCTCCCAAGGCCACAGACAGCAGGCTAGGCATAGAAATGCAGCATCTCCGGGGCGCCTGGGTGGCTCAGGTGGTTAAATGGCTGCTTTCAGCTCAGGTCATGATCCTGGAGTCCCGGGATCGAGTCCCACATCAGGCTCCCTGCCCAGGGATCTCTGCTTCTCCCTCCGACCTTCTCCCCTTTCGTGCTCTCTCTCTCTCTCTCTCTCTCATTCTCTCTCTCGCATAAATAAAATCTTAAAAAAAAAAAAAAGAAGAAGAAGAAATGCAGCATCTCCAAAGCTGTGACTCACACCATCCCTTCCCAGAGTTGTGTCGTGGCCAGAAAAGCACGGTCCAGCATTCGAGGGCAATTTTCATGCCTCCCAGTCCTTTCCCCTATTTGTCACATACCAGAAAGGTGACACAGTTCATGGAGGTGCTTCTAAAAATCCCCTCTTCATCCTCACCCTCGGGCCCCTGTGCTCAGCCTCCCCCCACGCATCCCTGCTTCCCCCCTTCCCCTCTGCCTTCACCTGCTCTGGAAACTGAAAGATTCCATCTGGTCAGAGGAGGTCAGCCTCGAAGCAGGGGGAAGAGCAGAGAACACGGGCAGGGGCCCGCACACGCCCTGCCGCCGGTGCTGGAGCACGCGCACGAATCACGGTGTGAACCCCGTTGTGCAATCACCTAGCCACTTCTGCCACTGTCCCGAAGTCACTGTAAGTGCATTTTCAACGCTGCTGACTTGCATTGTGCCTTCAATACATGAACGAATATATATTTGACCCCCCTCCCGCGTTGCTGTCTTCACAGCGTTTCACGCGGCTGACTCGTTCTCCTCATTTTGGTTTTTGCCCAAAAGCTATCTTTTCTTTTTTTTAACAATTTATTTATTTTTATTGACATTTGATTAATGAACATAATGTATTAGTGGTTTCAGACATCCAGGTCAGTGATTCATCAGTCTTCTGTAACACCCAGTGCCTGTTCCCTTGGGCGCCCTCCCTCGTGCCCGTCACCCAGTTACCCCGGCCCCGACCCCCACCCAGCAGCCCTCAGCTTGTTCCCTATGACTAAGAGTCTCTTATGGTTTCTCTCTCTCTCCGATTCCGTCTTTTTTTCTTTTTCCCACCCTTCCCCTATGCTCCTCTGTTTTGTTTCTTGAATTCCACATAGAAGTGAGATCCTGTGGTCGTTGTCTCTCTCTGAGAGGCTTGTTTTGCAAGCGCTATCTTTCCGGTGAGGCCCCGTCTCTCCTCAGAAGAGCCCCCGCCAGCACAGGGCCCACTTTGTAGTTTCTGGAATGATCTGCCTTAAGCTCCAGCTGAGCGTGTGTAGCACGTGTGTGTCTCCCTGGGGAGCTCATGGCAGACACTAGTCACATGGGATCAATGAGTCGGTGAGCTGGTGTATTCTGAAATCTCGGGGGGTTTCGGAGCACGTCTGGTGGAGACGGGTGTATTCCCTGGCCCATGACCGTGGGAAGTCCCCTGGCCTGATGTCCTGGGCTGTAGACCGGGGACAGTGGTAAGTGCCCATGGAAGGCAGCCCTGAAGCCTCCACAGAGGCCCCCGGACAGAACCCACCCAGCCGTTCCCACTTCACTGGGGACCGGGGGTCAAGCGGGGCTCGGGCGTGGCCAGCAGGGCCACTGCTCACAGTTGGTTGCCGGGGACAGAGAAAGCTCTGGGGCCAGGAGGCTGGGCAAAGAGACTGTAGGGGCCACAGGATGCAGCTGGGGAGGGACTTGTGTCAGGGAGAGGGGCTGGGACGGAAGCGGCCTCCCTCCTGGACTGCTCTCCTTCTTCCCTCTGTGGCCCTGCTTCGGGAGGTTTCCACGCATTTATTAAACGTGTACGCCGTGGCTGGTGTATTTTGATGTCCAGTTGGTAATCTCCCCCTGCAGGCATGCAGACCAGAAGGGAGCCACCCCCTTGTGCTCCTCTGACCTGACCTCTTGTAGGGCCCAGCCCCCCCCCCATCCACGCCACTGGGAGGGTCCGCGGGACCCAGAGCTCTGGGAAGCCCAAATTCCTTATCTATTTCCTCCCGGCCATGGCTTTGTCTTAAAATAGAACTCCCCGCCTAATGTATTTTCCAGGCCATGACACTTTGCGGATCGAACGAGGGTTCCAGGACACGCGGGCAAAGGCTCCACACGCTGCCGACATGCAGAGCAGGGCCCGGGGACTGGGCCGCCTGAGTTCAAACCCTCACCGCCTCGCAGTGAGCTGCAGGCCACATGGGCCGCTCCCTTTCTGGAGCTCAGGGCCACCTGCCAAGCCAGAGTCCTGGTACTCATGACCTCCAAGGGTGTTACCAGGTTTAAAATGGGTCAAGACTCTCAGAACCAGGCCTGGCATGAGAGCACTATTAAAATATTTGCTAAATAAATAAACTCCCTCTTCCCCCCACTCCCGCCTGAGCTCTGGGCAGGTGAGAAAGACGCGGGAGATGCAACCCCCCAGCTTTGTTATGGGGGAACTCAACTTGGAGGGCTTGATGTCCAGCTCCTACCGAATGCCCCACTTGGAAAGGAACTTGGCCCCGCTCGGGGCTGGCCAGGGCCTGTCCTGTAAGCTCCCTGGTCGTGAGGCTGTGACCGGAGGGCAGGGCAGGGAGGGGGGGAAGGGGGGAGCCCAGCTTGGTCTGACCCCTCTCCACACACCCCCAGCGGACAGGAGAGGCTCAGAGAGGTCAGGGCTGTCCTGCCCCTTCCTTCAAACACCGGGCGGAGGGCAGGGGCCCAGTGGGAAAGGAAAGCATGTGTCACTGGTGGATATTCGGTACGTGTTCGGGTCCCTGCTCACAGCAGTCTGACAAGGAGGTGTCACCATCCCTAACTGTTCAGACACATTAACGAGGACTTGAAAACCTTAGGTGGGGTGCTGGGCTGGCTCAGTTAGAAGAGTGTGCGATGCTTGATCTCGGGGTCGTGAGTTCAAGCCCCACGTTGTGGGGTAGAAACAACTTAAATAAGTAAAACTTAAAATATAAAAGAAAACCTCAATACATTAGGTGACTTGTCCGGGGGTCCCACAGCTAGGAAGCCGCCAAGTCGAGATGTAAGCCCTGGTCTTCAGCGCTGGGAGGCCTGTGCTCTTTCCCCGCTGCCACGCCAACTGTGGCTCCACGGGAGCCGCTGGGGGGTGCCGGTCGGCTGCGACTCTGGGAAGGGTTGGCGGAATTTGTTAGCTGTCCCTTTTCTTTGGAAGAGATCACGCTTTGGTGTTGAGGCTTGGTCAAGGATGCGGACACAATGGGTTCAGACGACGGTGTTTATCGGCAGGCTTCTGTCGCAGGTGTGTGGGGGGTCCAGGCCGGGCAGCGGGGTCCTCCCGAGGCCCTGCAGCTGTGCCCCTGAGAGAAGCAGTCCGGAGCTGAGGGAGACGGTCCCCACCACTGAGCCCCCCAGGCCCAGAGTCCCAGAAGCTTCTGCCTCCGAGATCGGGGCACAGCCTGACTGCTGCTATTTTGTGGGGAGTCAGAGGAAGAGCAGGGCAAAGAGTAGGGCCGGGTGACACACCTGCCAGGTGACAGGGTGCCTTGCCCAGCTTAGAGAGAGCACTCCGCATAGCAGGGCCACGGCTCTGCACGAGGACCGGGGCAGGAGCGGGCGGTTCTGGTTCTTCAGGCACAAGCAATCCAAACGACTCTGGCTGACTTCGGCACAAAAGGAATGGACTGGATGGAGGTCGAGTAGCCCGCACAGTCCGGGGAAGGCACAGTGGCCCGGGCCTGCGCAGGCCAGGAACTGGGGTGGCCCTGGACCTCCAGGCGGGGATGGACACAACAGGATGGACTAGAAAAGACTTGACTTGGGAAAACAACAGGACCTGGTAACAGGGTGGTTGGAGGGACAGGCAGAAGGAGGACTTGAGGAGGGACTATGAAGAGGCCTGGGCTCTAGGAGCAAGGAAAGCCTGCTGGAAGTGGGGGTCTTCTCCCATTTGGGGGTACTGTGAGCTCAATGTACGTGCTGGACCCCAGTCTCGAGTCCGGGCAGAGGCCTGGCCTGAGGTCCAGGTCTGGGGGTCATCAGCACAGCGTGACTGGAAGAGTGACAGTCTGGAGGGACAGCAGGGACCTCACCAGGAGGGGAGAGGAGCTGGGCATGAGCCCATGCCCCAGGAACAGCCCCCACCGCCCCCAAGGCCCTTCCTCTCCCCAGTTGCCACCCTCAGTGGGCCTGTGGCACAGCCAGTAGCTTCTCTGCCCTTCCACGGGCACATGGTCGAGCATTGTGCACATAGTAGGCACTCAAATTTGAGCTTGATCTTTCAACTGGAAGGAGACAGCTGGATGCGGAAGGTGCTCCCATGTGTCAGACCTCAAGGATGACCCAGAGGGCATCACCCACAACAGCACACGGGCCCATCCTAAGTCACGCTTTCTGCCTCCTGACCCTTTAAGGCAAACAACTGTGTTCATCTGAACCAGAGTCCTCGACTTGGCATCGCCAGGGATAGAAAAGAAACACAGGATGACACATCCCTCCAGCTCCCAAACTCTATGTTCTCCCGAGAAATACAAATAAATCCACATATTTAAAGACAGGCCACCCACTTGCATGGAAGGGGGTGGATCCCAGGGAGACAAGTACAAGCGGTTCTGGCTGGGTTTACATGGAAGTCTTTTCCCAAAGCCCCTCGCTCCTGGACACACTGGTGGGCCACCACCCTAGCTCAGCAGCCTTTGTTCTAATGCCCTTGTCAAGTCCGTGTCTGCGGGCCGGCCCCTGGCAGGTGCACGCAGGGCTCAGCTCGGATCTACAAAAGACCACAGCTGGTTCACAACGCCGAGGACCTTGCCATTTGTTTGTCTTCGAAATCTGCCTGCTGCCACACGTCCGTCCATTGGAGGTGGGGGAATTTTCCAGAAGCACTGTTTTAAAGCAGCAGAATGATTTAATTTATTGAGCACTCCCTGCTGGCTTTGCGACCTGTGTGAGAACCAGGTTTCATCCTTGTCCTTGGAGAGCTCCTGGGGAGGACTGCAGATGGCCTGTCGCAGGCTAAATGTCACCTTGTTGTGAATTCACAGGACTTCAGAGCTCAGGGGGCCACCGGGAGCTCACCTAAGTCCTCTGTCTTTCCACAGACCAGGGGCGCAAGGCTGAGCAGGGCAGAGCGACGGAAGAGACAGCGTTTGGTCCCCAGCTGTATGGTCTTTCCCGAGAGGCGAGTGTGAGCCCACGTTGACTTTCACCGGGAGCCAGACAGCTGCCTCCCATTGGGGCTGGCCGAGGTCCCAGCTCTTTTCCTGTCCCTGAGGCATAGGTGGCATTTCTACCCGGCTGAGTCACCAGGGTTTTTTCCAGGTAGAGATGGTAATTAGCACCAAGCAGAGCCCAGAGTTCCTCTGTTGCTCGTGGAGGCGGCTCTGGGCTGCCGACTCAGGCATGCGTCTCTCTACATAGATACGTGTCCTCAAAGTCCGTTTATGGGATGTACAGAGAGTCCTGGTCACCGTCCCCAACACACGAGATGCACTACAAACAGCGGGCCTGTGTTGAGGCTGGTGACTACGGGCACTCGAGCCCTCCTGCCTCAGCGGCAGGCACCCTGAGGGCCCCATCAGAGGACGGGACCTGCACTGTGAGCGAGTTGCCAGCTCTGCCCGAGGCAGACGCCTCTCGTTCCTTGAAACAGCCCTGTAATCCCTGTTGTAAAGACAGAGGAGCTCAATTTTAGGGAACACAGGTCACTTCATTCCTTATCCTAAGGAGTTTACTACGCAGGCAAGTCAAGAAACACAAAAACAGGGGCACCTGGGTGGCTCAGTGGGTTAAAGCCTCTGCCTTCGGCTCAGGTCATGATCTCGGGGTCCTGGGATCGAGCCCCACATCGGGCTCTCTGCTCAGCGGGGAGCCTGCTTCCTCCTCTCTCTCTGCCTGCCTTTCTGCCTACCTGTGATCTCTGTCTGTCGAATAAATAAATAAAATGTTTAAAAAAAAAAAAGAAACACAAAAACAAAGCCAGGATACGTAATCACGGGGAGAAGGGAGTACATAGGGAACCTGTCCTTCAGTCGCTCAACAAACACTGGGATTTGGCTCGAGGTAATCCCCTTGCTGGGTCGGGTTCTGCCCACAGGTGCTGTGCCCCCACATACCTCTGGTGCTAATTTGCTGATGCCTTGGGTGAGTCACTTCCTTGCCTCGGTTTCCCCATTATGGGGACCACACTGGCTACTGACACCAGTAACTAGGATGCTGTGGGAAAGAGGAGGAGCCTGGCTTGGAGAGTGGGCTCTCAGCGGTGGGGGTGCAGACATTTCTCCCATAATTTATTTGTAGCTCTGGTGCTTGTGAACTCCTCCCCATCCCGCTGCTGAAGTATGTGTAGTGTCTGTGGGTTGTCACACGCATTAATTACCGGCTGAGGGTCATAAACTACCCCTCGCTTTGGCTAGATCACACTGGAGAAAAGGGCTTTATCACTATCGCAGTTAAACGTAATCGCAGAGAGCTGGAGAAGACAGAAAGGAAAATCGCTCAAGCCAGAGAATAAAGGACATTTCAGAAAAAGCAGGACAGGGGGCTATGAAGACCCATCGGAATTTGAAGTGACAGCACATCTGATGACACAGTCACGGATTCCGGGTTGTTTCGGGCTAGAAAGGGGCAGATGCACGTGGAGCCAGACAAGAGGCCCCGTGGCAGGGAGCAAAAGGTTTGATCCTGGGCAGTGTCTTGACCCTTCTGTGCCACAGTTTTCTCATCCACGAAATGGGACAATAATCACACTGAACTTGAAAATGATAAATGACAGAATACAAATTCATATGCTCAGTATCTGGCAGCTGCTCAAAAATGACGAGTCACAGCAGGGGAAGAAAGAAGGGGCACAGAATTAATAGGTGCTTAGGATGAATTTCATTTTGTTGTACTAAAATCAAGGTTTGTTTTCAACGTTGCGTCTCTTTTGTTTCCGGACTGTGGGTCAACTTACCATGCAGCACATAGACAGGCGTGGTAAACTGGTAAATATAACAGGCTCCCGGGGAGGGCGGAGCCCTGATTTGCAGCGTGTGCCCGTGTCCATGGGGTGCGTATTCCCGTGGTTGATTTCAAGCTACCAATGTGGTGTTACTGAATTCAGTCCCGAAGAGATGTCAGCAGCTCATCATGTCATTTCCGTGGATTTCTGCTGTCGAGATACAACAGACGAGAGCTCAGAGGATGGCAATACCTAGTAAAGCTGTTAGGAAATGATGAGTTTGGGCTACTTATTACCTTCGTTTTTTTTTTTTTTTAAACAGGTATTTTTAAAAAAAAGATTATTTATTTATTTATTTGATAGAGATCAAAAGTAGGCAGAGAGGGGGGGGGGGGGGAGGGAGGCTTCCTGCTGAACAGAGAGCCCAATGCCGGGCTCGATCCCAGGACCCTGAGATCATGACCTGAGCTGAAGGCAGAGGCTTAACCCACTGAGCCACCCAGGCGCCCCTACCTTTGTTTTTTTTGTTTTTTTTTAAAGATTTTGTGTATTCATTTGCGAGAGAGCGAGCAAAAGAGAGAGAGAGAGAGAGAAAACAAGGGGAGGGAGGAAGAGGGAGAAGCAGGCTCCTTGCTGAGTGTGGAGCCTGACACAGGGCTCGATCCCAGGACCCTGAGATGACCTGAGCCGAAGGCAGATGCTCAACTGACTGAGCCACCCAGGAACCCCTACTACCTTTGTGTTTGATATAACTTATGTAATTGTAATTTTATATAATTTGATCTTTATTGGTGGCTATGTTTAATAATTGGCTCACAGAATCCTAAAAGCTTAACAGTTGGCAGGGCTGGCTACAACACACCACTGCCTGCAGAGCCCCTGGCGTGGGATCTGGTACTCAGTAAGAGCTCAATACAAGGTCATCTCTTGTCTCCAGTTCTGACATGGTCTCATTCACTATTCCCGCCTTGGTGGAACTGAGAGTGTAGAAAAGTCTAGAAAGGGATGAGGGAAGAGAAGTGAGTGGAGGATGGGGCGGGATCCGGAGGCTCTGGGCCCTCCCGAGATGGGGACTTTATCTAGGATGAATCACAGTGTGGAGCCCTGGGGGTGACTGTCTTCCCAGGCTTGCCGCACACCAACCCCTTCCCGCACCATGAGATTCCCCGAAGGTGGCCAGGATTCCAGGATTCCAGGAAGTGGCAGTGATTCTCTATCCCACTCCCCCTGGCCAAGCTCAGTCATGTGACCTGGACTGGCCTTATGAGTACACTTGTCTGGGAATGTGGATCCTGAGCAAGTGGTTGGCAGGTAAGATCCCTGCATGAAGAGATTCCTATTGTGGTGGGCAGCAGAGCAGTGAGGTCCCGGTCATTTCTCCTACCTGGTTCCAGCAGGCCCCTGGGTCCTGCCCAGTGTTCATCCTGCTTCTCTAGCTTCGCTTTGGCTCACTGAGCTCCCTGGCGATTTTTTGTGGCAGATCCTCTGGGCGACTTCCTCAATTTCATCCATTTTTTTTAGACTTGTAATTTGCTGGCCAAAAGACTTCGTTTCCCGGCCTCTCTCCAAGCCGTGAGTAGGTCCCTACCAAAGGGATGCGTGCACTAATATTGGGTGGGACTTTTGGGAGAGTGTGCCATTTGGTCATTTCTCTCTCCTCCTTCCTATTGCTTGGAATGTGGAAGCAATGGCTGGAGCTCGAGCAGCCATTCTAGATCATGAAATGATCTGAGAATGGAAGTCATGTATAGAGGGGCAGAAACAGAAAGAGCTGGGGTCTCTGATGAGTTAATGGGGTTCTCTTCTTCCAACCTCTGGACTTTGTTTATGTGACAGAACAAACCCCTGTGTGTTATTCCTATTGCAGTAGGGTCTCTGCTAGTCACAGCTGAAGCTCTTCCTCCAACCATGCCTTCCACTAAAATTCCTTTGACTTATGAACATCAAGGTTAATTTCCATTACGGTTGCTTCACAGCTGAGTCCTGACCGACTCACAGTCCATTCTTTCTCTGCCCCACAATCTCAGGCCCACATTCTATTCTGGCCCCAGATGCCTTGTCTGCCTTGTCTGTCTCATCAGTGACCCAGAAGAGCCTGGTTCCTTCCCAAAGGACAGGTCCTCTTACACTCTGTCTAGGCTGTGCCCTCCACAAGGATGTCCTTCCCCGACCTTGACTGCTTTTAAGATCCAACACAAACATCACCCACCTCTGTGCCAGCATGGCTCGGATGGGTCCATGTCATAATTACCTGTTTGCTTGGCTGTTCCCACCAGACCACAGGAACCTGGTTTGTGACATGCTCTGTGGCACATCCCAGGGGCTCAGCACAAGTGGGCTGAAGGAGAAAACGAACACTGCAGACATGCGAGGTGGGTTACAGCTTTATAACAAGACCCATCAATCTCTTCCCACAGACCAGCTGCCTACCTGGCTCTGTTCATCTTGGAGATTTCTGCGTGTCATCTGGGCTGATTTCCTGCAGCTCTAATCCATGCCAGACACGAGCCTGATTTTGAACGGAACATGTCAGGCTTGAAGGTATTTTGGATGTTAACAATATCCGCAAGAGCAACGAAATAAATAAAATAAAATAAAAAATAAATAAAGTGGTAGACAAATCTAGTAGGGGGTCTTCCTAGAAGTACCCAACCAGCACTCTTCCAACCTGTCAAAGTCATCAAAGACGAGGCAAGTCTGAGGAATGGTCACAGCTAAAGAGGACCCCAAGGACACAGGACAACTAACACCATGTGGGGTCCTGGCTGGGTTCCTGGGGCAGGGGAAAGATCAGGTTAAAACAGGAAATCTGGGGGCATCTGGGAGGCTCAGTCGTTAAGTGACTGCCTTCAGCTCAGGTCATGATCTCAGGGTCCTGGACTGGAGTCCTGCATCGGGCTTTCTGCCCAGTGGGGAGCCTGCTTCCTCTCTAACCTCTGGCACTCTCACTCCTTGTGCTCTCTCTCTCTCTCTCTCTCAAATGAATTTAAAAAATCTTAAAAAAAAAACCCCACAGGAAATTTGAATAAACTATGGCCTTTAGTTAGTAACAGTGCATCAGTATTGGTTAATTAATAGTAACACATGTATCATGTTACTGGAGGATGCTAACAATAGGGGAAAGGGCCTATGGGAACTCTATGCTGTTAACTCCATTTTTCTGTTAATTTAAAACTGCTCCCCAAAATAAGGCCTATTAAAATGAAAAATCACATTCCCAAGACTTGAGGGAGAAATAACAATAATACCTATTATTATTTTTTTTAGAGGGGGAAGGATGGAGAGGGAGAGAGAATATAAGCAGACTCCACACCCAGCACGGAGCCCTTCCTGGGGCTCGATCTCGATCGTGACTTGGGCAGTAATCGAGAGTTGGCCACTGAACTGACTGAGCCATCCAGGCACCCCAATAGTATCTATTATTAATTGATATTACCACGTGTCCATATTCTCTCTGCTTGCTCCGGCTAACTTGGGGGAAGCCAGAGGAGGAGGGCACAGCTTCACCCAGGGCACTGAAAGGAGAGAACAGCAGCCAGGTCAGCCCTAGATGTCCTCTGACCACATCCCCGCAGAAGCTCTGAGCGTTCTCCCATCCCTCCACTTTGGCCTCGACTGCCTTTTCTCTCCAAGATGCTGCAGAGGTACATTCTGGGGGAGAACCCACCACCGGGGAAGGAGGGCACCACGGGTGCCAGGGGTCTTCCCCGTGTACCCTGGGGCCATGAGCAATGTGGGGGCAGGCCATGCTTTGAGGGAAGAGCGGGGTCCTCTGGGACCAGAGGAAGGGAGGGGACCTCTGGCATTTCGGCTGCCCACCTCCCCCTCCCTTCCTACCAGCGCACTCTCTGGTTTGGATTGCTTTGGGTGAAGGTAAGTCTACCTCCAGGTCCATGGCTGAATGAAGCCACGAGACTGTGGACACTTGGAAATGGGGCAGATTCTCCCCAGAGGCTGTTGAGGGGAGCAGATGGGACCACTTGGCCATCACAAGAGGAAAACCATGTGAGATGGGACCCTAGAGCTTCAGGAGGAAGCGAGCATCCTTGAGCGATAGGCCTTAGCCAGCCTGACCAGAAGTTCCATGAGTGATTGAGTCTAGGCCTTTTTTTTTTTTTTTTAAGATTTTGTTTATTTGAGAGAGAAATAGAGAAAGGATAGTGGGGAGAGGAAACTGGAACTTGGGAGAGAAAAAAAACAACATAGAAAAGATATGAGAAGTGGGAAATCTTCAAGGGCTGTCTGCCCACCTTGCAGGTATGGGAAAGTGGGCAGCCTTCTGTGCTGAGTGTTACCCCCACAGAATTTGCAGAGGACATTGTTTTAGTGGGGATTTAATATGGATCAAAGCAATGATAATTACTTTCGTCCAGCCCACGATAGGACAGGTGAGGGGGAGCCCCAGCAATGGCATCGTCTTTGCTAAACCATGATGCACTGTTCACCCTGGAGAGAAGGCGAGAGGGCCTCCTCTGAACTCTGTCCTGGTTGCCACTCTGGCTCTGGGAGGCCTGGGAGCTCAGTCAGAGAGCACAACATTGGCGCCACACAAGCTGGGTTCGAATCCCGTCTCTGCCCCTTACACGCTGGATAGACTTGAGCTGGGTAGTCAGCACCTTTTGGCTTCAGTTTACCCATGTGGAAAATGCATTTACTAGCACTTATCCGAGGAATTGCAACAATTAAATGCAATAACGGATGGTTTGGGGCAGAATTTCCTGGAAAATGTAGATCTTCTCTTTTCTAGAGGCTGGTGCAGGCATGTGGGCGCTCTGGGCAGATGCCAACTTGAGGTCTGGTTACAAGTCTCCAGACTGACGGGGCATTTCAGGTTAGGAGGGGGGTAGTTGTCCCTGTGTGGGACCTGCTGAGCACTGTACAGGGAAAGGGGTTCCCCCTCTGTGTGTTCGGGGTGGGGGCTTGTGAGTCCTAGGAAGTGGGTGTGCAGCCCAGACCTGGGAGCCCCCTAGAGAGGTCTTGTGTTTGCTGCTATAGGCAGCTTAGCCTGTAGGGCTGGGCCCCTGGATGGGGCCTGGGGGAGGTCCAGCTAGGGCAGATCACCATGGTGGGGCAAGGCGTGCAGAGATCTGCATGAGCAGGAGTGGCTGGGGCACCCCTAGCACCAGCTGAGGATGGACCCACACCTGGGGCAAGTTGTTCACATGTCCCCTGGAGTGACGTGCACCCCCTGCAGGCACCACTGGGGGGCATGACCCTCCCCCCAACAGGTGTTAATAATCCCACACTCCCCATCCCTAAATTAAATTCCTGTGGAAAGTGAAATTACAAACATATAGTGAAACCTGCATCAACAGCCTAGTTCTCCTGAAAGTCTAGAATGTTCCCCCTGGGGCCAGGGGTATGTGGTGGTGGTGGCCCATCTTGCCTTTACACTGGAGAGACGCTGAAGGAGGGAATCTGGCTTCTAGTCCCTCTAACTGTCCCTCCTTCACCTGGCTTCCCTTCTGAGCACCTTCCTTAGGGGTTCCCCGCCCCCTTCCTTCTGCTCTTACTGCCGGCCCCCGTCCCACTCCCCATATTACTGATGAGGAAGTTGAGACTCAGAGAGTAGAGTGGCCTGCTAAGGCCCACTGGGCCGTCACGTGGGGGAGCTGGGGTTTGAACCAGGTCAGTCAGATTCCTCTGTTTTGCTGCAACATGTCCCTCCTCCCTGACCAGTTTCCTGATGCTTCACCGCTGAGGGCCAGCATCCCTGGAGGGCGCGTGGCACACCCGTGACTCCCAGTGACAGGTCGTTCTGGATCTCTAAGTGCCCCAGGCACCAGTCTCCTGGATCCCAGTTTTTCTCATTCCGGTGTCTCTGTGTGGCTCTGCAGGTTGGTCAGCGCCATGAGGTGGCCAAAGATCTGGGCTTCAGTGGTTCTTTGTTGAATCAGCTTCTCACCCTGCATCCTCCTTACTGGGCACTTACCCCCAGCCTTAAGGTGTGTTTCTGTTTCCACTATGAGCAAGTCTCTCCTAGCAACAAGCCCTCATCAGCCTGGGGAGGTGGGAGGGTGCGTTTCAAGGGGGAAGTGCTCCCAGGGTCCGTGCAGCTGCTTTGCCAACGCACAGGAAGCTCTTCCTGAATGCTTCCCACATAAGGTCAGTGCTCAGCCTGTTTGGCAGGGCAGGAAGGGGAGAAGCCATATAGTCTTCCGAGTTTTGCTTTTTTGGGTGGGGTCTGAGTGAGGCAGAGGCTGCGCGGGACGAGGGAGCAGTGCATGCTTTGCAGTGGGACAGACTGTGGCTTTGAGTTCCAGCCCTGCTACCTGTCCCATCACTTCCTTTTTTTTCTTTGTCACGGTTTTCGAAACAATGAAAGGAGGGTGATGTTCACATGCCCATGCCGCAGGGTTGCTGTGGGGTTTGGAGACCCTGGATACAGCCTCTGACCCACAGAGCTGAGTAAAATCAGCTTTTGTTAACACGACACTCTGGGTGATCTTTGAATACCCTCCGTGATCAAGATTAACGGTAACCCGTACAGTAATGCTATTGCTAAGCAATAACCCTCGTTGAGGGTATGTGTGCCAAGCACAAGGGATGTGGCGTGACTTGCGAGGCCAAAGCTGCAGGAGGTGGTCTGGCTTTCTTGCCCCCTTCTCAACAAGGCCAAGCAGGTCTGGTGAGGAGACCGCGTGGAAGAGCAGAGCCTTCCTGGCGGACACGCGGCCGAGGCTCTGCTTGACCATCCGCCGCCAGCCGAGTACTCAGCCAAGCACTCTGCTGTTTTACAAGAATGGTTCATTCTTTCCCCACAACAACCGAATGTTACGGAGATTCTCTATAAACTCTATTAACAGATGAGCAATGACGTCATACAACCTGCTTGGTGTGGGATCCTGGTGAAGAGTTGAACTTGAACCTGGGTCGGCTCCATCATTCATGGACTCCTGAACCTGAGCTCTTAGGCACCAGGCGGTATGCTCAGGGGATAAGGAGGGTCTCTGTTGGACAACGTCCTGTTCATTGCCTACGTCTACCTTTTCTCCTCTTTGTACTGCTTGCATCACTTTTTCCAGATTTTCTCGCCCTTTCCAGATTTTCTGCTTTCATTAGGCAGAAGAATCATCAAAGCTGCCCTCAAGAAAGTCAGTTCTGAACACACTGTGCTAAGGGTGAGCTAATCCCATGTATCAGTGACCTATGGCTGTGTAACAACGCCCAAGTCTAGAGGCTTAAAACCACAAGTGTTTTATTTGCTCACGATTCTCTGGCCGGCCAGTCTGGGCTGGGCGCGGCTCCGCGGTCGTGCTGGTCTGTCTGGGTCTCCGGTGTCTGCAGCTGGCTAAATATTCGGCTGGGGTGGGTAGTCAAGCACAGCCTCGCCCCCGTGTCAGCCAGGGTCCCCAGACCTGCTTGGACTTGTTGAGAAGGGGACAAGAAAGCCAGACAATCTGCAGCTTTGGGCTCACAACTCACAGCACACCCCTCGTGGCGCATTTTCTTGGTCAAACCAAGTCACAAGAGCCGTCCACCTCCGAGGGGCGAATGACTAGATTCCATGGCTTGTGGGGGGCAGCAGCAACAAGTTGGTGGCGGTTCCTAGGCTGCCAAAGCGCCCCCACTGCCTCACGAACATCTCCTCACTGTAACCCCCTTTGTCCCTGCACTCCCTTCCCGACTCCCACTCCCTCCTTACACTTTAAATAACAGTGTCTCACTTCCCATCACCCAAAGCTGCGGTCACTCACTCCACAAGTATCTCATTATGTGCCAGGGACCCACGGGTGAACAAGTGCCTCCTTTAATGAGTCGCACGTTCTGAGGGAGGGACACACAATCAGGGAATAGACAAACACCCAGTGTGGGGCCGTGGAGGACAATAGCTGCTTTGGAGAACAACGGAGCCGGAGTCAGGGGCTGGGGGTGTGTGTGAGAGCGCGGAGAGCGTGGGGTTCCCGTTATACACAGAGGGGTCCGCTGGCGCCTAGGGAGGGGACAGGGAAGCCTGAAGGACGTGGGGGTGCGACAGGCTCCACGCAGCGGGAGGAGAACTCGGGTGCAGCCAACACTGGGTACCAGGGCCCCGGGGCTCGCGGAGACACACGTCCTGCAAACTCTGATGCGTTAAGAAGACCCCGGGAACCTACGGCAGGTCAAAGAACGACAGAAACAAGTACGGTGAGACTCCTGCCCGGCGGACTGCTCTTTTGCCCGCCTGGGCTGCACTGGGGTCAGCGACAGCCTCTGCGGACGCCGGAGCCCACCGGGCCGCGTGCCGGGCGCCCTGGCTCGCCCTGGGCATCGAAGGGACGCCCCGAAAAGGAGAGCCGGCCTGCTTCTGGTTTCGCCCCGACCGCAAGGCTGCCTGTGTTTAAAGAGCACGAATCCGTATTACTTCCTGCCTGAAACCTGTACAGCCTCCCGCGGCCCCGGGAACAACCAGCCCCAGGGATGCCCTGAGGAGCGCCGGCGCGCGTCCCCTCCCCTCCGTGGCCTCGCTCCGCCGGCTGCCCTGGGCGGCCGGCTGCAGGCCCGGGGTCGCCCCCCGAGCGGCGCGCAGCCCGCCCCCCCTCCGGCCGCCCCCGGCCCAGATCTCAGCGCGGCCCAGCGCTGCGGGCGAGGCCCCCAAACGCCCCCGAGCCTCGCTTTCCCTGCGCCCGGGGGGCGGGGCGCCTGGCGACGACCCCCGCGAGGACCCCCGCGAGGACTCGGGCCAGGCCCTGGCCCACAGCGGGCGCGACCGCGCGGGTTCGGGCCCTGGGGCCGGGCTGCAGGGCGGCCGGCGAGGGAGGCCCCGCCAAGCGGCCGCGGCCGGGCTCTGGGGGCGGGGGGGTTTCCCGAGGTGGGCCCGACCCCGCCCGTCCACAGTGTCGCCGGCCGGCCGCCCCGCGCCGAGGCTTCCCCCGACCCGCCGCCACGCCCGCGCGCAGTCCCCGAAAGCCCGGCGCCGCTGTCCTGCGCGGTCTCGGGAGCCAGGCCCCGTGGCGTTCTGGGCATGCGCGGGCCGCCGAGCGCATGCCCGGTCCTCGGGGAGGCGGAAGCTCGGCGCGGGGACGCGGCCAGGCGCGCGCCGTGACGAGGTCGCGCGCCTCAGCTGGTCGCCGCGCACGCGCGGCCCGCGCCGACGCAGCACGGCC
>RCUC01167102.1:0-51010 GCA_003697995.1 Taxidea taxus jeffersonii
TAGTCTGGCATTTTGACCTCCTAATTTTTCAAAACAGTCCCTTCTTTTTAAATTGCTGAAAGCTGATATCCTTCAAAAGTCACATGAGAAGCTTAAAAGGATCCCTTGGCATTTTCAAATTGTTGACATGTGCCCCAAGTTTGTAAAGTTTCCGACCCTAATAGTACCAAAAAGTAAATAAAGGTCCATGGAAGAAAGCTAGCATTTACTCCTTGCCCACCAAATTCCCCGAGTCTTTACATATGCATTTAATCTGCAAACCAGCCATTTCACAATCTTTACGTGAATGAGGCTCAGAAGGGTAAAGCAATTTGAGCAGAATCCTCCAGTTTGTAAATAACTGAACCAGGGTTCAAACACGGTTCTGAGTCCAAAGCCATGCTCTTTCCAATACACGCGAGGATCGCAACACAAAATTTGCAATGTATGCCGTTTTGGCATTCTAGCGTAAGTAACAAGAGTCATCTGGGATTTACCTGCGGACCACCAGATTCATATTTGCATCTTAACTCCTATCTGAGTCTTCCCAGAATCTATGTTCTCAGAGGAAAGATACAGTTTGATGACACGGATGAACCAATCTGCATTAAATTCCTAACTTCCAAATGCCCCCGACAACCTCTTGTGCTGCGGCACCTGATGGAGTCCTTCCTGTGACATGAAAGCAATTCCTGGCACAAAGGGAAGGAGCCCTCACTTGAGCTCAAGCCCTGGGCTCTGGTTCAGGCTCTTCCAAAGCAGTACCTCCCATCTGCTTCTCAGTCTGTTTTCACTTGTGCTAAGTGAGAGATGAAAATGAGAGAAGAAAATGAGAGGATCTCGAAGGTCCTTTTCAGTTCCATGGATGAGAAAATGTTTTGAGCTTGGGAGAGGAAAAGTTAAATAAGAAAACATAAAATGTTAGATATGGAAAGAAACTCAGAGATCAACTGGTACAATATTTTCATTTCCTATGTGAAGAAAGTGAAAGCCAAAGGGACAAGGTGACAACTAAAATTACATGAGTAGGAAGTAAACATGCATGTAACTGGGGTTCCCTTGGGTTTCAGGTCCTCCACCTACAATGCAGAGCAGAATGAGCTTGGGATAAAACACATAATTAAGGAGAAATATTTAAAAGTCACTAAAAACCACAATTATCTGTATCCCAACCAACACAGATCTTGAATTAAGAGAATTATAATTTAGTTTGCCTTCCACTTTTTCAGGCAAAAGGCAGAAAGGTGCCGCCATCAGGAATCGACTTACAAGGGGTAATTCTAGGAATAAATACACAGCAATTCAAACACCTATAGCTTCCAAGCCAGTTGTTCTCACATTTTAATGGGAATAAAAACCACCCTGCTTAACTATCCTGCTAACGTGCAGATCTCCTGCTCCCCACCCTCCCTCTAAAGGTTCTAATTTATGTCTACGTAGGGCCCAGCCACTGGGTTATCAAAAGCGGAGGTCAAGGTTGAGACCCGTATTCAGGAACCACATGTTCTTTTTTTTTTTTTTTTTTAAAGATTTTATTTATTTATTCAACAGAGAAAGAGAGAGATCACAAGTAGGCAGAGAGCGAGGAGGAAGCAGGCTCCCCACTGTGCAGAGAGCCGGATGCGGGGCTAGATCCCAGGACTCTGAGATCAAGACCTGAGCCGGAGGCAGAGGCTTAACCCACTGAGCCACCCAGGCGCCCCAGGAACCACCTGTTCTAAAGCAAGATGAGTGTGGGGCCAATAAAATTTTGCTCATTACCATCACCTGGAGACACTAGAGGATTCCCACCTTAAAATTCCTAGGGCAATTTCGAGCGGTTATCAAAATAAAACATTTTTTTTACTTAATCTTCAGAAATGTAAACTTACCAAACCGTCCATACACCAAAGATGCCTGTTTATCAGTATCGCACTACTGTCTGCACACAATGTTAGCACATTCATAAATCAATCCAATTCCTTACGTGGGACTTTTATGGAGCCATGGAATATCTGGTTTGAAATAGACAAAGCCACTATGACAACTCTAATTTTGTAATAAGAAAACCCACAAACATCCCAGCACACCAAATAAAAGCTCAACTACGGCTTTTGAAACGCTGCCTCTCCTGAGGTTTTCCTGCAATTGGAAATGTTCAAGTCTTCCTAAAAAGGAAGCCATGGCAGGGCCTTGGGGTCACGTTATACGGAGAGGCCTTGACAAGAAGATCATGAAATATTCAGTATAACTGTTTCCAAAACCACGAAGTTTCACACAGAAGCTCTTTCTCTGGGTCTTACTATTCCAAGATACATCGCGAGTTAACAGAGTTACATGAAATTGCAAACAAGGTTCTCCTGCCTCCTCTTCACCCCAAACCTGCCTTGGCTGTGGCTAAGCCGGACGACTGCGGTGGCAGAATCAACCATTTCTTCCTTTTTGGGTTCCTGAGCAGAACCTTTGTGTCGTGACAATTACTTCTGCCTAAGGGCGGCAACTGTTTTCAGAAAGCCAACGTGACAGTCTCCTTTTCCAGAAATGAAAGGACACGGTTTGAACTATCTAGAGGCAGAGAGAAGCAAGGAGTCTTGCTCTGAGAGCGAGTCAGCATCTGTTCCACTTTGCAGCCCACATGGATTCTTGTTTAGGAAAGAGAAAGCACTGGGGGCTTGGCCATTACAGAGGCACACGGGGGGGCAGTTTGTACTGGGCACAACCGAGACCTGGTGCACCCCAAAATGAAACAGCGGCAGACAGATGAGAGTTTCACACCCTGCTTACAGCATTTTCTGCGTAAATCCGGAATATCCCGGGTTCTCTGTCAAAGTTCGCTCTACTCTGCGTCCGTTATACCACAGTTTGTTTCTCTTGGTCACCATGTACCTGTGCAGTCCAGTTCCCCACCCCATTCCCACAAAATGGGGAATAACCTTTCTTGACAAGAACCAGTCGTCTGCCAGTCCCATATTTTGCAGGGTACGGTGGGGTGGGAAGTACGTCTGCTGAAAAGAACCTGATGGATGGTTGCTGAGAATGTAAAATGGCGCAGCTCCTGTGGAAAATGGTATGGCAATTCCTCAAACAAATTAAACAGAGTTACCATATCCTTCAGCAATTCCACGTCTGGCTACATACCCCAAAAGAAGAGACTCAAACAGATACTGTACACCCCTGTTCATAGCAGCATTATTCACAATACTCAAGAGGCGGAAGCAATCTAAATGCCCATCCACGGATGAATGGATCGACGAAATGTGGTATATACATACAAGGGAATACTATTTAGCCTAAAAGAGGAAATTCTGACACATGCTCCAATACAGGTGAACCTTGAAGGTATTAAGCGAAATAAGCCAGACACAAAGGACACACATTGTATATGAGGTACCTAGAGTAGTCAGATTCATGGAGACAGCAAGGACAACCGTGGTAGCCAGGGGCTGGGGGGAGGGGGAAACGACAGTTAGCATTTCGTGGCTACAGAGCTTCAGTTTGGGATGCCAAGAAAGTGCTGGAGATGGACGGTGGTCATGGTTGCACAATATGAATGTACTTAATACCACTAAACTGTATACTTAAAAATGGTGAAAATGGTAAATTTTGTCGTTTTTTTTTTTAATCACAATTTTTAAAAAAGGAGCTGATAGGAAAGTGATGATGTCACACAAAAGACACTGCTGAATGGGATTCAGCCAGCATATCACCTGTGCCGAAGCAAAGCTGAGAGCCAGCAAATCCATCCCTTCTGGACTGGAAAGGATGTGCTTACCTTCTGCAGTACAAAATCCAGCACCCTGAGGCAGGCGTATGATGAAAAGGACCCTAAAGAAGAGAAAATGTTCCCTGGAAGTTGACTACAATGACTAAATCTTTTTTATGAAGAGTAAATGTTCTTTCAGCCTTTCCATATTTAAGCAAAAATCATCTTGACAATTTAATCTCCAGATTTTTTTCCCGAGTCTCATTTCACAGTCTGAAGGTAAGAACCACATATTTCCTATCAAAAATGGAAACTTATTTACGTTTCAGGAGATTATCCTGTGTAAACATTCAGGCAGCGATGATGGGCACTCACTGTCCTGCATAAATTCATCTCATCAACTTATCAATCATAATTCAACAAGTCTGTGTGCCTCCTTCAAGTGTTGCCAGATTCAGAGGTCTGGGAAGTAGAGCGTTGCAGGATACTGGGGGAAATATTGCAGTTACCAATAAGGCGATCTGCACTTTTTAAAGACTCACAAAGCTTTGTTCTGATCTGAGCACGTTTTGGAAACATAAAACTGAAAGTTCACATTTAACACCTGTTCTTCATTACCCCTATTTTCCAGGGTAAAGACATCCCCGTTACCAGGGAGTAATCAAATATATAAACATTCCTTTAACCTAACAATAAATGGAAAACAGCAAAAGGCAGAATGCAAACAATACAAATTCTGTAAGCACTAACCCCCAGCACAAACTCCTATCTGTTTTTCTAGGACCCATGTGAAAAGAGAAAAGAATCACCCGCAGCCTAAAGATTCAACTTGGGCATGAAGGAATCACAAAACTTTAATATATGCTTTGCATAAAAATCATTGCCCAAATAATGCAAATAATTTAAAATAATGTAAAAATACCAAGAGTTTTTTAAAAGTAGGTACAGAAATATTCTTAAAAAGGAAAGGGAAAAATTAATCTCTTTTAAGTATTATTTTAAACAATGACTTCCTTCATTTAGGGTTAAAAAAAAAATCTGTTTCTATTTCTGGCCCTCAATCTATTTTCCCGGACTGGATCTCCAAGAGAAGTTTACTAACGTCCAAGTACTTGCAAACAAGGAGTCCAATAATACCCTATTCCCGTCCACTCCAACTCCCATTTAACAGATAAATAAAAAGCCAATGCAGTATGTTTAATTGATGGAAACTGAAATATATAGATGTTATTTATTACCCACATGGCAAAAATTATGGAAAGGGGCATAGTCCCTATCATCTGGTATTTATTTGATGGATGGAAAGTTTAATAAGAAATCTTAAAAGGCACATATGAAGAGATTTTTAAATCTGGAAAGAAAAGGGTCATACAGAAGGGAGTCAGTCAGGGGAAAAAAATACTAAATGTTGGAGAGAAGAAAGATGGATTTTCCTAAAGAACCTGTGGTTTAGGACACAAATAAAATCATTAAGAATAACTGAATGACTACAAGATAGAATCTGCCAACTCTGCAAATGGCAAACTTAGAAAAGAGGAAGAGGTTAAAAATCCCTAATACTGTTTCTTTGTACAGATTCATGTCACTAAGGTTTCTCTGCCTTCATTCAGGCCAATTCTGAAATATCAGTTACAATATAATACAGAGACCCACTGAAGAAAAGACACCAAATAATTGCAATTATATAAAGGAAACGAGCTTCAAAAGAGAGCTGGCACTTCCTGTCTCCAGTAAACAGTTCAGTGTGGACATTCGTTAGTTGCTTTCCCATGCTCATTCCTCCATTTCCTCTTCCCCACAGTCCTGGCTTCCACTTGGGGATCCATGGCAAGCTGACTGAACTCCAGGCCAGCAGCACAGAGCTTGCAACCCAGGCTAAGGCCATTGGTGCATTCCATCCCTCTGGCTCTGGCAATTGGTACTAGGGTAGAGATATGCAGAACCAGCTGCAGGATTTTACTGAGGCCGCCTTCCCCTCGATGGTGGTCTCTTTTCCCCATTTAGTCCCTCAAAGCCACTGGCAGCCATTCTGGAAGCATGAAGAAACAGTATGCCTGAGAATGGTGCCAACACGTAAGGAATAGAAAGGGAGAAACAGTGTCCCAGTCACATGCTAAAGCCACGCGAAAACTTCTTATAAACCCACACCTACTTTAAATTTTTTCAGATATGTGAGTCAATACTTTCCATGTGTTCAAGTCCATTTGGGTTGAGTTTTCCATCACTTGCAGCATTAATACCCTCACTGATACGATGTTATGCCCAAATTGTTACTATATATTTGATCATTGATACATATAACTACATACAATATATTAGTTTCAGGTGTATAAAATAGTGATTTGACATTTGTATACATTATGAAACGGTCACCACAATAAGTCTAGTTATCACCTGTCACCTCACAAAGTTTATGTAATATCGACTATGATATGATATGGATATATGATATGATATGATATATATCACATACATATGATATATATAGTAAGGCAAAATATCATTAATATGGACCCTATACTAATGACTTTTAGAAAATGTATATCAGGAAAGGTCTAAGTTGAAACTTAACTACACAATGCTTAAAGAAATAAGATTCAAAGAGAACATTTAAATTTAGATTATAAGCAGTATACGGTAAGCATTCAATAAAAATTTGATTAATTGCATTGATATATATTTAAGATATGTTAACAACTATGCAAACACTTATTACAAGTATCTAAAATGAAAATTCATATCAGCCTCTTTGATTTGACCTTTTACTAGAACCAGAAGTTACCTGACTTTTGGATCCCATGACTAGTAAAATGTCAAGGAATGTGTTGGGTGCTCAGAAATTATTATTTTTTCTTTTACCACAGAAGGATGTTAAAACAAACAAAAAAAATGTACATTCTCACAAACACATTCACCATACTCAATTATCATCTGCTGTATTTCATTAAAAAAAAAATTAAGGACCAAAAATGTAGGACGAACATAATTTCAGAATAAAGGCCAGTCCTTCCCAAGAAAAAGAAGTTGAAAGATACAATGAAAACACAAAACACATACACACATTCTTTTTTTCTCACTCTGTCATGATAATGCTGTGAAAGTTTATCTTCAGTTCCTTAATGAACTTGAGTGAAGGAAACCATTTTTGAAAATTTAGGCTCTTCACTAATGCAGGCTGTCTCTTTCTCAATCATCTGGATAAATGTTTGTGGTTGTGCCACTGGGCAAAAACCTGTTAGCTTGAGGCTATTCTGACTATGAGAAAAAACTCTGATCAAGTTCAGAGGAAAAGGTAGGAATATGCAAGATTGTATTTTATTGCTCATCCTCAGTCAGTTCACTTTTGTAATTTATAAAATTGTAATTTTATCACCTTTTTTGCTTTAGTTTCTGTTAGGATGGGGCAAGAATTTAAATAAGTATGTTCTCAAGGAACTTAGCAGTTTGGGGAAGCCAATGCTAAAACCCATGAGACACCTGGCTAATTCTCAGGCTCTGTGGTTCAATCCTACTCAGCTTAGAGCTTTCATATTAAGCAAATGGAGTCTATTTCTTTGATTGCCATTTCTACTACTCACTAGTTGTATGATTCCGTTCAAGTCATTGCTGGGTCTCAGCTCTATGGTCTGTGCAGTGACAGTATACTTTCCCCACAGTGTCGTGATGGTGAAATACAATGTTTATCACAGACTATGGCACATGTTACGTTCTCAATCAAACAGGAAGAGTGAGACTAGGCAAATTAAGATCTCAAGTGGTTCAAGCTGGAATTGCATTTAGAGTTTACAGAGGTACGTTAGCAGGTGGAGCTGGAGTACTAAAGCAATTGGAAATAGAGATGGGGTCTATGACATGTTGGAGCATACATGGGTCACATGAAGACCCTTAAACGTATTTGCTTAAAAAATACTGTTCATGGAAAACAATACACCTGAGACCCAAAGGGAGCCCTGATTCCTAGTTTGTGGCCTTTGGCAGGTAGAACCTGAAGACACAGTGAAAAGCACTGGATTTCAGTGAATGGGGTGTCTCTAGAAGCTTGTAGTAATAGGAATGCCTTCCTGACTTGCTAACACATTGCTCTATTTCATTCCTGATCACAGCACTTAAACCAGTACCAGATAGTCTTCTACATCAATTTCCTTTTGAGTCTATCTTTTTGTTGTTGTTAGAATGGAAGCTCTGTGAGAGCACAGACTTTGCTCTAAGCCTGGCAAAAACAGGTGGTCCACAGATATCTGAATGACTAAATGAACATTGTTGTTATTTGGGCCCATGGATTTCTAAACAGAATCGCTACTTTCAAACTAGGAATTCTACTTTCTGAAATTTAATAGATGCATCTTCCTCTTTGAATGAGGGCCCAGTTAGGAGAGCACCGAATGGTAGCCAGGTAATTCAATAAAGCTATCGATATTAACATGGAGCATTAGCTTCAAGTGTTAGAAGTGGAACTTGGAGTTAGCAATTATAGGCTACCCCTGCCTCCCACGGGGCTGGATTGACAAAGGCAGGAGGTGCTGTTGCTGGAAGGCATGACCACCCTAGCACCTGAGACCACCATGGCCCACAGAGCAGAAGCTGGATCCACTGAGGAAAGGACTCTCCAGGGGAAGCCAAACTCCGGAGCCCCATGCAAGTCAGGTGGTGTCCAGGAATTCTAGTTCGTAGCAGTCCGCCTGCCCCGTGATGCAGAGAGGAGCAGGGCGAGGGTGAGCACTGGATCTACCGGCAAAGAGCAAAGATCAGGACACGTTCCGACTTTTAATCTAAGCAAGGGTCAGGGACTGAGTTGTTCTCTGTCATCTTACTCCACTTTCAAATGCTTTTGCAAATTCAACTGAACCGGTACATTTTGGCCCCCAAGTTATACTGAAAAGGTTTTGGACTAAAGCGAATTTGAAAGAGGTAAGTATTAAGGCTTGCACAACTGTGACATTCTGATTCTTTACCTTTTTTTTTTTTTAAGATTTATTTATTTGAAAGAGCGTGAGCACACGTGAGTGGGTGGGAGGGGCAGAGGGAGAGACTCTCCAGCAGACTCCCCACTGAGCACCAAGGCTCATCCCGCGACCCTGAGATCTTGACATGAGCGAAAATGAAGAGCTGGACACATTCTCGACTGAGTCACCCAGACACCCCTGATTCTCTACTTCTGAGCCAGCTCTACTTGGTAAGAATGGATAACCATGTTTATTTAATACTGTATCAATCTGAACACACTTCTCAGCCACTGAGTTGGAAGAGTGTAACTTCTCAGCCACTGAATTGGAAGAGTGTATTGTACATATGTATGTATATAATATTTGTAACAAATACTTTAAACCTTCACAAATTTTTACCTTCACCTATGAGGGAATAGTTAACAGATATCTTAATCTCTGTTTGGTCTTCCTTGTTTTTCTCTTCCTCATTCCGAGAAGACCTTTGTGTTCCTTTGCCTCAGGGGTGTTTGTATATCGTGGTTTAAGTATAAGTTGCCAGAAACGCCCCTACTCCCACTCTTCTGGCTTTTGTTTTCACCGAGGGCTCGAAGCTAGGTCAATGCATTAGGGAGGGAGGCTGCATGAGTGCCCTTGGGGACAGGGGTGGGGGTGAAGGACTACCAGACGCCGTCAAGATAAGCAGAGGGAGAACTCATTCCTCTACAGTGAAAACAGAAAGACTATCTGGAGTAGTAGAGACTTGGCTGGAATTTCTAATAAGGGGGTCCAGTGGGTCGGGGGCTCACAAACCTTCAGCAGGAACAGCTGTTCTGTGATCCTTAGGAGGCCAGATCATGCCCTCACTCTCAGCGTGGGCAGCAATTCCCTAGCCCGAGTCAGGGAAAACAGAGCTGTCACCCGCCTTCCAGGGACCACACAATGCCAACAAAGGATGTCTCAGCAGTGGACCCCATCCAGTCCCCTCCAAATGGTCCAAATCTCATCAAGGCCCCAGCTTGGGTGCCAGGGCAGAGGAAGCCTTAATCATGGGTGAGATCTAATTTCTTCCTATGCGATTTGGTAAGGACGCAGATTTAGATTTATTTCAACTCTAAATCCAACCAAACAAATAAGAATGATGTGAAATTTCTTGCATCTGTGTATCACAGAATAACATTCACACCTGCTACACATGTTTAAATGTTTAAAAACTCAAGTTGCTGGTGCAGAGTTATGGCTCACGCCTTGGGCTTTCATCAGTAGATGCAGCTGTGGAGTTGTTGGGGCTGGGAGGGGTTGGTCATATTCCAAATCCTTCCCTCAGTGACAGACTTGCGGATGGCACACCACAGTAAGATGGCACGAATGCCTCTTAGAGATCACTTGGGGTCAACAGAGAAGGCAACAGAGCTCCCCAGAGGCTCCGGCTACAAGTCAAAGATGCCATATATTAAAGGGTATTTCTCAAGCTTTGGTCCTCATGGGCTAGAGTCATGATTCACTCACCACATCTGTGTCCCACCTGTACTAATATTTACTAAATATTTCTCTACATATGGATTCACTTTTATTACTCAAATTTATCCTCGCCCTAAACAATAATATCCATGAAATCATGAGTGTGGTGTGCTACATATATACTCGCACACACTTTCCAATATGCATGCAATAAATAACAAAATTACTCAAGAACAAATGCTCCTCTGCGCACTAAGATTACGTCATGCTTCATTCAAGTGGTGTTAACAGTCCAGTTTGGGAAACTGCATCCCATGCACTTATGTAAGAGCTACAATTGTTCTGGATCTTCTGCGGCATCTTCTCTTCCCTTTGATCCCAGTTTCCAGACTTTGATAACTTTCCAATGATGATGGGTGTGAATATAAAATGGAACGGGGAGGCAGAGAGTGAGGCAGGGGTTAGAAAGGAGGGACAGAAGGAGGAGGAAGAGATGAAATAATGAGAGAAGTAGAAAAAGATTTCAGGCAAGAGATCCAAGCAAAAACATTAATGGCATGGGACCCTGTGTTTTTGTGTATGTGTGTATGAGTCACGCAATCATGCCAGGAAGTACGTTGGTCAAAAACATGGTTACCTCACAGAGGGGCAGTATTATCCTAAACAAGTACACAGAGCTGGTCCCAAGCATAAACCTGAAAAGAGGAAGCATTTATGCTTGCATCCCCCAGACTCTCCAAGGCCCCTTGTAGCTCCACCTGCCTCTTGATCTCTGCCTTTTTGCTCTGCAGAGACTTACAGCTGAGGGCACAGCCAGCTCTGCCTCCACACCTTCCCCCCCCCACTTACCTTCCTTATCAGCTCAGGAAGAAATTTCTGCAAAACTCTTCCTCTGGTCACTGATATCTCTGGGAACCAAATCCATTAAGATATTTTTGATCCTTACTCATGCTATTTTGAATGTCTGGTGCACAGGAAGGAACCGATAAAAATAGAATTACAATGCCCTTACCGCCAAAGCAGCAAAGGGGCTGATTAAGATTGATGTCTGAATAAATATACAATAGCAGGCCTTACATCTTAATAGCTTTTGATGGAAATAGAAAAGGAGTGAGTGTAGTTTTCACTGACTGTATGTGTATACATTTGTTTTCTTATCACACACTTCTGTCTTAAAATATGGCCCCTCTTTTTTTTTAATACTAAAAGACATGTAGAATAGTAACAATAATACATAAAATCATGGCTGATATTCACTGAGCACTCATGGGATGACAGGTATGGTTCTAGGAAGTTTACATGTACTAACCCAGCAATCCCCATAACAAAACCAAAGAGGGATGCGTGGATACTGTGATTCCTTTTTCCTAGATGATGAAACTCATAATCAGAGATGCCTAATAGCACAGTGGAGATCCGTGTCTAGGCCTGCTTCTCCAAATAGTATATTAGCATGGGAGATACTAATATCTCTTGACCCTGACCTACTCTGTAGTCAGAGTCTCTAAGATGCAGGTTGCTATGAAGTCCTTCAGGGAGTGCCGGCCACCCAGAAAGTTCTGGAACATTGCAATGCTGCATAACCGCCATCATCATCAACATCACCATCATCATCCTTTCCTCCATAACCTCCACTGATTAGGAGGAAAATTCTCTCTTCCTCTCTTGCTGCACCTATGAATCTTACGATTTAGAGTTAGTAAACTTCAATGAAAAGACATGGCTTCATCCCTATAGTCCTCCAAGGAAAGGAGCTAGGGTTCACTGTCCTATCCTAGTGGGTACTCAGAGAACTCCAAGGGGACTGCCTCCAGCCCAACTAGAACCATGTCCTTCAACTAGCAACATTCAATTTCTGGTCGGCAGTCACTTGAACTCAAAGAGCCTTGCTTATCAGTAAGTGGTTATACTTGTGGCTTGGTGATTAAATTCTTTTAGCTGTCCATTTTAACAACTCTTATCCACTTATATTTTAGCATGTTCTTTTATATAATCTTCTAATTTAATTTTGCGTAACGTTTTACTTTTCAGGTATAAATAGGATAGTACACCATGAAATGGACAGGACAGGCAGTTCACAATTCAAATTCAAGAGGTTTGAGGACACTTCCTCCCTTCACTTACGCTCTACCCTGTTGGTCAGTCATGAACTTCAGCAACAAGCTCCCCATGGTAAGCAGGAGGCACTGCTTAAAAGTAGACCACCCACATCTTCCTATCATTCACAGTCTCATTTAAACCATGTGTGCCCTGAGATACTTGTATCTATACTCCAAGAACCCCTCACTCCTCCCAGCCAAGATTTGCCTTGTTACAACTCTCACTTAATGCTTGGTATCCAATGGCTGCTCCTCTCCTTGCTCCTTCCCCCACCTCATCTGCTCCAAGTCTTCCTGTCTAGGTTTCCAGCCTCTAATACTCTACATGACTATGCCTCCAAGGACAGTAAAAGAAGGGAGCTTGTAGCATGTGCCATCTAGGAAGGGTGCCCACTATGTCCTAGGCAAATAATCAAAAATTTCCCACAACAGGACTTTTTAGAACAAGAGTATAAGTTAACAATCCATTAACAGGCTACGGGAATCACTTATTACTAGTCAGCAAGCCAGAAATCTAATCTTGATTTCTCCCTTAGCCTCAGCCCATCACTCCTAAATCTTCTGATTCTACCTTCTCAGCATGTCTTGAGTCTTTCTTTCCTCCTCATCTACCCGAACAATGTTTTGTCTATTTTTTAAAAATTTTTTATTTATTTATTTGACAGACAGAGATCAGAAGTAGGCAGAGAGGCAGGCAGAGGGAGGGGAGGAAGCAGGCTCCCTACTGAGCAGAAAGCCCGATGCGGGGGTCGATCCCAGGACGCTGGGATCATGACCTGAGCCGAAGGCAGAGGCTTTAACCCACTGAGCCACCCAGGCACCCCCCTAACAGTGTTTTAGGGAAGACTCTCCATGTCTCATTCCCGGACAATTCAACAATATTTCTAATTAATGTTCCTGGTCTCATTTCCTTCTCCACTCCCTTCATATTAGTCTACACTGCAGCTAGAGTTCTTTCCAAAATATAAAATAGTCAAATAATTCTCCTGCTTCAAATCTTTCCATGGCTCCCCAGACCCAGAAGACAAAGTCCAAAGTCTTACACCCAACATATCAGGCCCATTTGGCCCTCTACTCTACCTGCATTCTACGGCAATGGAATTGCTTTCAGATCCTAAAATTTTAATTGGTTCTATTCATTGTATGTGCAGCTCTCTCTGCCTGAAATATCCTCTTCTCAGATTCTTCTCAGTCTTCCTGAAGGCTTTCCTTAACCACCTAAGCAGAATCAAGTGCTCATCATGCCTCTATCTCCAGAGTAATCTTTTTTTTTTTTAAGATTTATTTATTTATTTATTTGTTAGAGAGAGAGAGAGAGCGAGCGAGCACAGGCAGACAGAGTGGCAGGCAGAGGCAGAGGGAGAAGCAGGCTCCCTGCCGAGCAAGGAGCCCGATGTGGGACTCGATCCCAGGACACTGGGATCATGACCTGAGCCGAAGGCAGCTGCTTAACCAACTGAGCCACCCAGGCATCCCTCCAGAGTAATCTTAACTGAACTAGCTGGAACACTTGTGTCAATGATGCCACTTGTCCTGTTCAGTAAGAGACTTCCGAGGTCCTCCATGGTCAGTATTCTACATTGTTCAATCTCTTATTCCCAGCCTCGCACCTACTTAGAGAAAACCTTTTCACATTCTGCATATAGTTTTTTGGGCCCATCACTAAGTTGAGGCCGTGACTTGACTTTTTTCATTAAACAGTCTTATAAAATAGTGGTGTTTTGTTTTTTTTTTTCCCAACTGAGGGTGGTATTTCATTAGTAGGTCCTGAAAGGAACTCAGTGACCAGCATTTAAAAAATGGAATACACAGTGAGGCATTACTGCGTACTCATTTGGATGACTAATTCCACCTGCACCTCCCCCCCCCCAGAAAGTACTGGCAATAATACAGAGAAATTGGGGCCCTTCTGCTTTCCTGGTGGGAATGGAAAATGATGTAGCTGCTGTAGACAATGGTATGGTGAGTCCTGAAAAAATTAAGCACAGCATCATTTACTGATTCCAGTTCTGGCTACGTATCAAAAGAAGTCAAAGCAGAAACTTGAATAGATATTTGCACACCATGTTCCTAGCACCATCACTCACAATCGGGAAAAGGTGGAAGCAATCAAAGGTCCTCTGACAGATGGATAGCAAACTACATATGATCTATACCTACAATGGAATATTATGCAGCCTTAAAAAGGAAGGAATTCTGACACACGCAACAACACGGATGAACTGTGAATACATCATGCTAAGTGAAGTAAGCCGATCACAAAAGGACAAATATTGTATGAAATGTATGATTCTGCTTATTTGAGATACCTAGAATAGCCAAGTTCATAGAGAGAATATAGAAGAGTGGTTGCCAGTGCTGGGAGGAAGGAAAATTGGAGTTGATGTGTAACAGGTACAGAGTTTCCATTGGGAAAGATGAGAATGTTCTGGAGATATGATGGCTGCCCACTTCATGAATGTACTTAACGCCACTGAAAAGTACATTTAACAGTGGTTAAACCAGTAAACTTTACACAGTACCTGTATTTACCACAATTGATAGAACAAAAAGAATAGACTAAAAAATATCAAAATGCATCTTTCGTATAAAGGATAAGCATGTTCTATGAAAATTTTATTTCTTTTTTTAAAGATCTATTTCTTTATTTTGAGGAAGAGAGAGGCAGAGCAGGGAAATGGGCAGAGGGAGGGGGATAGAGAGGATCTCCAACAGACTCCTCACTGAGCGGGGAATCAGATGTGGGGCTCCATCTCATGACCCTGAGATCATGACCTGAGCCGAAACCAAGATTCGGATGCTCAACCAACTGAGCTACCCAGGCGTCCCACAAGTTTTATTTCAATAAAAGTTTCTATATACTTATTTTTTTAAGGCAAAACAGATATCTTACTATGAGTTATGATCAAAAAGTTTAAAACCCACCCTTCCAAAAACTTATTTTTAATAGCTATGATATTCTATCACATAAATATAGTGCAATTTTTAAACCAGTCTCCTACTTTTGGACATTCAGATCATTTTCTTTGTTCCCTCCCTTCCTTCTTTTTCTCCCTCCCACTCTCCCTCCTTCTTTCTCTTTCTATTCTCTGCAATGAACATTCTTAAACTCTTCATATGCCTCTCCTATTTCACCTCTTGTCATGTAACTATTTTTTTTTTAGTTTGTTTCTGTAATCATTTTTTATACAGCACAATCCAGCCCTTCAATGGTTTCAATTTTGCCTTCTTATCTGATTGCATTTCTAACGCCCTCCTGCCTCACCTTACTGCTGGAATCTCCTGCATCCACTTCACACACCCAGGCCATCTTTCCAGGGTCCCAAAAGAAAACTTCAATGGCAACAGAGATGGGCACTTTCTTTCCTCTGCAGACACTGCCACTGTCACTGTGATGCACAGCTTCTAAGATGCTCCCAATGATCCTGCTTCCTGGTATTCATGCCCATGTGTAATCAATCCTTGGCCTCTTGGGTAAGAATATGGGCATAACCCAGTGATTTGCTTCTAATTAAAATGAATATGACAAAAATGATAGAATATTACTTCTGAGATTAGGTTACAAAGATGCTGGCTTCCATCTTCCTGGTCCTCTTTTGCTCTCCCACTTGCTCATTCTAACTAGTTGCCCTGTTGTAAGCTGACCTATGGAGAGGCCCACATGGCAAGGAATTGAGGAAGACTACTGGCTAACAGTCAGCAAGAACCTGTGAGAACTGGGGCTCTCAGTCCAGCCATTTGTAAAGAACTGAATCATACCAAAGACCACTTAAGTCATCTTGGAAGTGGATTCTACCCACATCCAGTCATGAAATGAGATGCTTGTTCTGCACAACACCCTGATTATATACTCCTGCTAGAACCCATAGTGGAGGACCCAGCTAAGCTGTGCCTCGATTCCTTACCTATGGAAACTATAAGATAATAAGTGTTTGTTGTTTAAGCACCTAAAGGCTGTGATTTTTTTTTTTTTTACATAGCTGTAGATAATCAATACAGCCACAATCTCAGAATTTCTGGTTGTTGGGCCTAATATAAATAAAGGCATTTATGACTCTAGAATTTTGAATTCATCATCACCACTATCCACTGTTGAGGGCATTTCTAGCTTCCAATGCCAGAAGCAAAGGTGTTAGGATCAATGAGTAACCATTCTTGAGAAATGAGGCTGCAAGACAAGCAGGACCAGAAACTCTCTTCTTATCCACATCATGTATCTTGTGCTTGTGTTGGTAGGAGAGGACAACTATGACTGTTGTCTGTGGTACACTGAATTCACCTTCTTCTGGTGATAGCACAACAATTTTCCTTTGAAAACTCATCTCTAGGGGTGCCTGGGTGGCTCAGTTGGTTAAGCAACTCCCTTTGGCTCAGGTCATGATCCCAGAGTCCTGGGATCAAGCCTCACATTGGGCTCCCTGCTCAGTGGAGAGCCTGCTTCTCCCGCCCCTTCTTCCTGCTGCTCTGCCTACTTGTGTTCTCTCTCTGTCAAATAGATAAATAAAATCTTAAAAAAAAAAAAAAAAAGAAAGAAAGAAAAGAAAGCTCATCTCTACTCCCCTGTTAATTCAAGTGCTACAGGTGAGACACACCCCCTGTCACGTTTGCCTCAGGAAGGAGTCTATGACTGGGCCTAGCCAATTTACAGCATTCCATCCTCCTTCCCACACTGATCGGTTTTGGAAAGGATGTGTAAGTCAAAGTGGGATAATAAGACTCTCTTGATTGGATGTAAAGTTGAAACTGCCAGCAGCCACCACAAGGGGAAAGTCTGTATACAGAGGAAGCCAACAGCCAAAGATCCATCCAAGAAGTAGAGATGGGTTCCAAAAATAACAAATGGGTATCTGGATCAAGCCATGCTCAATGTCAGTTATCCGCATGGCCATCTAAGTTACATGAGCCAATAATTTCCCATTTTTGCTTGAGTCATTTTGAATGGATTTCTGTTATTTGGAACTAAGAGTTTCAACCAATACCCTCATCCTGCTTTGTTGCTCCAATGTTTAAAAAAAAAAAAAAAAAGGGCTGTGTAACTTGACAAAAAATGTTGCTGATATGAACTAAAATATTTTCTGAGTACAAAATCAACAATAGCCTTGAACTGTAAGGTATGATAAACTTGTTTCTATAAATTGATTCTTGTATATCTAAAATGGCTGGACATGGAACCTAGAATATGGGTTATTTCATTTAAGAAAACTTGAGCTTCTTTCCATAGTTTTCTTCTCTCCTATTAAAGAAATGACTGACATAAATATGCCTCATTAACTCCTTCCTTCCTTCTTTTCTTCCTAAAATATTTCATTTAACATACCAATAAATGTTGAATAAAATAAGAAATCCCCAGAGGACTACATTCTAATTTCGTTTTAAAAATCAACTTTACTGGGGCACCTGGGTGGCTTCATCTTTGAAATAAAGATGAAGATAAGGTGTTTTACCTCGTCTTTCTTGATCTAGAGAATTTCATTAAACGTTTCAGCTCTCAGGTGGTACCTGGGTGGCTCAGTGGGTTAAGCCTCTGCCTTCGGCTCAGGTCATGATCTCAGGGTCCTGGGATCGAGCCCCACATCGGGCTCTGTGCTTAGCAGGGAGTCTGCTCCCCCCCCTCCCTTGTCTGCCTCTCTGTCTACTTGTGATCTCTCTCTCTCTGTCAAATAAATAAATAAAATCTTTTAAAAAAATCAACTTTACTGATATAAAATTTAGGTACAATAAGCTATATCTATTTCAAGTGCACAATTTGTTGGAATTTCTCAGATGTATACACGTGTGTAATGATGAAACAGGGCCACAATAAAAAAAAAATTTCCATCACCCCCAAATATTCCCCTACCCTTTGCAGTATACCCTTCCCTTTGCCCCAATGTAAGCAGCAACCACTGGTTTTGTGTTAATTTAGTTTGTATTTTCTAGAATTTCATATAAATGGAATCATATTTAATGTACTACTCTGTGTCTTGCTTCTTTACCTCAGTATATAATTATTTCGAGATTCATCCATGTTATGGTGAAAATATCAGTATCTCATTCCTTATTTTTTTATTGCTTGATAGTATTCTAATGTATAGAATCTAATACTCGTCTATCCACTCACTATTGATGGACATATGGGTTGTTCTCTGGTTTGAGTTAATGTGAAAAAAGCTGTTGTGTACAAATCTTTGCATGGACATGTATTTTCACTCATTTAGGGTACATATCTAGGAGGAAAATGGCCAGCTTGTATGGTAGGTAAGGATTAACTTTCTAAGAAACTGGTAAAAAGTTTTCCCAAAAGCTTTTAGCATTTTATACTCACATCTCCAGTGTTAAGAGCTCTGTTTGTGGCCCCATACTTGTCATTTTCTGGCATTGTTAGTTTTAAAAATTTTAGTCCTTCTGAAGGGTTGTTTAACGGTATCTCATGTGGCTTTAGTTTGCATGTCAGCCATGAATAATGATGTTGAGTATCTTTTTGTATGGTTAATGGCCTTCTGTTTATTCTTTTATGAACAATCAATTCAAACTTTTGACCATTTTTTTATGAGGGTATTTGTCTTCTTCTTAAGTTGTAAGACTCTTAGTTTAGATAGTCTGGATACAGATTTACATAATTGTCAGATTTATTTGTCAAGAATTTGTTCTCCCAGATTGTGAACAACATTTTTACTTTACTTTTTTTTTTTTTTTAAGATTTTTTATTTATTTATTAGTTAGAGAGAGAGAGAGATCCAGCACAGGCAGGCAGAGGCAAAGGGAGAAGCAGGCTCCCTGCACAGCAAGGAGCCCGATGTGGGACTCAATCCCAGGACGCTGGGATCATGACCTGAGCTGAAGGCAGCCGCTTAACCAACTGAGCCACCCAGGCGTCCCCATTTTTACTTTTCTAATGGCGTCTTCTTTAGAGGAAAAGTTTTTAATATTGATAAAATCCAGTTTGTCTTTTTTTATTTTATGGTTCATGCCTTTGTGTGTGTCCCATATCTAAGAAATCTTTTCGTACCTCAAGGTAGAATTATCTTAGTGTAAGATCTATTTTTTATTTATTTTTGTATATGATGTGAAGTATGGGTCAATATCTATACTGATAGGGCAATTTACTGAAAACTACTGTCTCTCTTTAAATTGCCTTGGCTCTGTGTCAAAATTCATTTGACCATATATGTATGGGTCTGTTTCTAGACTCATTTTTCTTTTTCACTGAACTATATCTCTATTTTTCACTATTAATACATTGTTTTGATTATTAAAAGCTTAATGGTAAGCCTGGAAATCAAATAATGTAAGTCTACCAACTTTAATTTTTAAGTTGTTTTTGGCTACTCTGAATCTTTTTCATTTTCAAATAAATCTATTAAAATCAACCACTTATTTACAAAAATCAAAAGCCTACTTAGATTTTGACTCAGTAGACGGAGTTAAATTTACACATTAATTTGGGGAGAACTGAACATTCTACAAACATAGTAAGTATATCTTCATTTGTTCGAATCTTATAATTTCTTTCAGCAATAGTATTTAATTTTCAGGGATGAGATACTCCACATTTTGTTACATTTACCCTTAGCATTTTATGTTTGTGGTGCTACTGTAATTGAAGTTATTTTCAATTTTATGCTGCTCATGTACAAATACACAGTTAATTTTTGTATATTAATGCTATACCTATAAACTTGCTAAATTCACTTATTCTAGATTCCTAGAAGATTCCTTAGGATTTTGCTATTTTGTAAATTCCTTAGAATTTATAAACTAACAATAGTGTTACATTTAAGAAAAGACAACAGTTTTACCTTTTCCTTTACAATCTTCATTTTATTTCTTTTTGTGTTTGATTATATTGTTTAGGGCCTCAAAAAATTTAGTGTGTAATAGTACAATCCCAGGAATCTTTACCTTGCTCCTGATCTTAGTGTGAAAGCATTCACTATTTATCATTAACTCTGATGTTAACTGTAAACTGTGACCCTGTTATCAGACTGATGAAGTTCTCTTCTACTCCTAGTTACTGAGAGTTTTTATTATGAATGAGTGTTGAATTTATTCAAATGTTTTCTCTGTATCTATTGAAGTGACCACATGGTTTATCTCCTTTATTCTGCTAACAGGGTAAATTATATAGATTGATTTTTTTTTAATGTTAAACCTATCTCAAATTCTTGAGAAAACCCAAATTGTTTGTGATACTTTAAACTCTCTGTATGTCGTTGGATTTGATTTTCTAACTTTTGTCGAATATTTTTGTGTCTGTTCATGAAGCATATTATTATGTAATTTGGGGGCAGTAATGTCTTTGTAAGATTTTGGTATTGATGTTAAGCTGGCTATAAAATGAGTTGGAATGTATTTACTCTTCTATTTTCTGAAGTAGTTTATGCAAGATTTTGATATTTCTTCTTTGAATGTTTGATAAAGTTCAAAAGTAAAACCATCCGGACTTGCAGCTTTCTTGTTGAAAATGTTTTTGAAAATGAATTCAATTTCATTGTCATATATAGTGCTGTTTAAATTTTAAAATACTTTAGGGGCACCTGGGTGGCTCAGTGGGTTAAGCCTCTTGCCTTCGGCTCAGGTCATGATCTCAGGGTCCTGGGATCAAGCCCCGCATGGGCTCTCTGCTCAGCAGGAAGCCTGCTTCCCCCTCTCCCTCTGCCTGCCTCTCTGACTACTTGTGATCTCTCTCTCTCTGTCAAATAAATAAATAAAATCTTAAAAAAAAATAAATTTTAAAATACTTTAACTTGTGGGTTGTTTTTTTTTTTTTTTAGTAAGTTGTATTTATTTTTAAAATTTATCTGTCCGCTTCATCTGGTTATGTTTTTTTTTTTTTGGCATAAAGTTGTTCATAATATTATCATATTTTCAATGTTTCTAAGATCTATAGTGGTAACTCCTCTTTCATTCTTGATTTGATTTATATTCTCTTTTTTTCTTAATCATTAGAGGTTTATCAGTTTTGTTAATATTTTTTAAAAAATTTTTATTTATTTTTAAAGATTTTATTTATTTATTTGTTAGAGAGAGCAAGCACAGGCAGGCAGAGAGGCAGGCAGAGGCAGAGAGAGAAGCAGGCTCCCTGCCGAGCAAGGAGCCTGATGTGGGACTCGATCCCAGGACACTGGGATCCCAATTTTGTCAATATTTTTAAAACTAGTTTAGCTTTGTTATTTTCTGTTTCTATTCCACTGATTTCTGCTTTTCACTTTAGTAATTCTTTCATTCTACTTACTTTAGAGTTGTTTTTGCTTTTTCTAGGCTCCTGAGATGGAACCTGTGGTAATTGGCCTTATATATAAACATTAGAGCCAGAAAATTCCCCTCTAAGGCGTGGTTTATCTGTACTCCACCAACTGTGGTGTGTTACACTTTCATTTACTGTTCAATCTGAAACTGTCTCTAAATTTGGAGATCTCTTCTTTGACACATTTAAAAGCATGCTGCTTAGTTTCCAAATATATGGTGTCTTCAAATATATCTTTACTGTTATTAATTTCTAACAAAATTTAGAAACTTTTTTTGTGTGTTGAGGGAATGGACTCTGTATGATTTCAATCGTTTTAGGTTTACTTTGTTTTATGGTAAGCACATGGACTACCATGGTGAAAGTACTATGTGCACTTCAAAAGAATGTCTATCCCACGGCTGCTGTGGGAAGTATTCTACAAATATCAATTAGGTCTAAGTGGTTAGTAATGTTGTTCTGATCTTCATTTTTTTTTTTAAAGATTTATATTTGAGAGAGAAAGAGAGAGTACGGAGAGGGGCAAGGGAGAGGGAAAGAGAAGCAGACTTCCTGCTGAGCATGGAGCCTGATGTAGAGCTCTATCTCATGATCCTGAGATCATGACCTGAACTGAAATCAAGAGTTAGACCCTTAACCAAATGAGCCACCCAGGCGTCCTGATCCTCTATGTTTTACTGATGGTGGTGGTGGTGGGGGGGGGGTGTCCTAGTTCTATAATCCATTAATGAGAGATGTGTTTAAATCCATTTTGATTATGAAATTATCTATTTTTTCCCTTTAACACTCTCAATATTTGCTTTATGTATTCCAAAGTACCAATGATAGACACATACACATTTCCATGTCTTTCTGATGAACTGATCCTTTTATCATTACAGATGTCCCTCTTTATCTATGGTAATATTCATCTTCTTAAAATTTTATTTTACCTGATATTAATATAGCTACTCCACCCTTTTTATGCTTACCATCTGCCTGGTACCATTTTCCTATCCATTTACATCAGCCTATTTGTATCTTATATTTAAAGTGCATCTTTATATTTTTGTAGATAGCATACTATTGTTTTCTAACCTATTCAGATAATCTCCACCTTGTAAGCTTATGTAATGTAATTGCTCATGTGAGTATATGTAGGCCAACTCTTACTCATTCTCTATTTGTCCTCTTTGTTTTTTGTTCCTCTTTTCACCTTTCCTGGCCTCTTTTGTATTACTTAAAAACATTTTGGAATTCCATCTAATCAACTGATTTTTAAGCTTTACATCTCTATACAGTATATTCTTAGAGATTGTTTTAGGTACATTATACATCCTTAACATTTTACAACCTACTTAAAGAGTTAATACTGTACCATTTCACATAAAATGTAAAAGTCTTGAGATATGTAAATCTTTTTACCTTATTCTGTGATATAACTGTCACATGTATTACTGCTGTGTTATTTATAAGCAAAAGATATTATGATGTTTGCTTTATGTCATATGTATTTTTGAAAATAATCAGTGGAAAAAATAGGTTTTTATATTCAACCAGGTATCAGCCATGTCTGATATCCTTAATTCGTGAAGATCCATGTTCCCCTCCAGTATCATTTCCCTTCAGTGTGAGAACTTTCTTTAGCATCTCCTATGGTGTGGGTTTGGTAGCAATGTATTTTCTTTGATTTCCTAAATTTATTTGAAAATGTTATTTTGTTTTTATTCTTCAAGGATATTTTCACTGGCTATACAATTCCGGGTTCACATTTTTTTGCCTTTTAATTCTTTAAAGTTGTTCTACTGTCTTCTGACCTCCATGGTTTGATGAGAAGTCTGATACCATTTTAATCATTGTTCACTATATATAATATGCTGTTTTAGTATCTGGTTGCCTTAACTATTTTCTCACTTTCTTTCGACTTCAGTAATTTGACTATGCTATTCTTAAGCATAGTTTACTTGATATTTTCCCTCTCGGGGGTTCACTGAGCTTTTAATCTATAGATTTATGGTCTCTCAACAAATTTGGAGATTTGGGGGCCCTTATTTCTTCAAATAACTTTTTGGTTCTATTTTCTCTCCTCTCCTATAGGTCTCAGATTACCTGTATGTTATACTTTAGGGTAGCTATTGTCCCATAGATTACTGAGGCTGTTCATTTTTCAGTAATTTTTCCTTCTCTTCTTTAGACTGCTAAACCTACCATTTTATCATTCTTTTCTCCTGTAGAAAGAAAAATTTGCTGTTAAGGCCATATAGTGGATGATGTATTCAAGTATTAAATTTTTTTGGTCCCAAAATTTCCATTTGGTTATTTTTTATTTCACTTCTGATATCTCCTAACTTTTTATTCATTATAAACATATTTTCTTTATCCTTACTTAGCATAATCACAATAGCTGCTTTATTTTTTAAGATTTTATTTATTTATTTGGGAGAGAGAAGGGGAGAGAGTGAGTGTGTGTGTCTACAAGAAAGGTACACACTTAGGGAGGTGTCCTCCCCTTGGTCCTCCCCTAGGGAGAAGAGAGAAGAATCAACAAGAGGGAGAGAGAGGGAAGGAGGGTGAGAGGGAAAGGGAGAAAAAGGGATAGGGAGAAGCATACTCCCCACTGAGTTGGAAGCCTAATGTAGGGCTTAATCCCAGGACCCTGGATCATGACCTGAGCCAAAGGCAGACATTTAACCCACTGCATGACCTAAGCACCCATCATAGCTGCTTTAAAATCCTTTTCTGATAATTCTGATATCTGATTCATCTCAAGGTTGGCCTCTTTCATTCTCTTTTCCTTTGATAATAGTCACATTAATCCTGGCTCTTCACATATCAAGTAATACCAGATACTCTGATGTCATGTTGTGGAGACTCTGAATTCTGTTATATTTCTCAGAAGAGTGAATGTTCATGGTGTGTCTTAGCAGGCAATTATCTTGGTTGAAATTAAACTCTAAACTCTGTCCTGTCTGTGGTGGGCAGTAGTCCAGGCCTCCGTTTGGACTGCTTTCCACCTGCTCATCACACATAGCTCAGAAATCAACCAGAGACTTGGATAGAGATTACACACAGAATTTGGTGTTTCTCTTATTTGGCACTTGTTTTTTTCTAGAATTCCCCCTCACTTTGTGGTGGCTCTAGTAACTATGAACTTCTTTAAAGGGTTCTTCCTGTCTAAAAGAGCAGGCTCTCCATTGGGAATTTTAGCCACCCAATGCTATAACTCTGCCCAACTGTAGCTCTCCTCAGAGAAAAACCACAGAAATGGAAAACTCACTCTATGCTTGATGCTTCCTTCAAGTTTCAACTCCCCTCCAAAAATCTACCTGCTTGGGTTTACTCTCCAAAGCCTTTAGGTAGTTACTTTTTATTGTTCCAGAGTTCATAGTTATTATAGGAGGTTCAATCTGTTAGCTTATTCTGCCTTAAGTAAAGCAGAAACCCACAGTACTTTTTCTAAATGAAGTTTTAAATCAATAACCATGTGTGCGTATGTGCGTGTGTTAAGACAAATGTAAATAAGTAAAGGAATGATAAAAATTCAAATTAATGTTTACCTGCAGAAGAAAGAGGGATAAAAGGGGAAAATACATAGATTAATTCAAATTACAGTCAGTGTGCTAGTTCTCTGGCTAGGTGTGGGCTAATAGGTATTTACTACACTATTCATAAATGAATAAATATCCACAAATGGATAAATATTTATATATAAATATCCATGATATCCTTGCTATGTATAGCAAGGCCTATACATAGACCAGTGATGACCCTGTGTCCTGAACCAAGGACTTCCAATATATTTAATTCTGTGCATCCAAAAACAAGCATTCACGGAGTCCTCATCTTGTTTCTATACTCTTGAAAAGTCTATTAAAAAGATTCTGACAAGCTCCAGGTATGAAACGGCTAAGGATTTATGAGATTCATTTATAGGTAAAATTTATGTACCATTCAAATTTAGGGACATCTTAGACACATGGTTAATAATGAGGAAACCCCCTGACTAATGTCATTTTGAATAAGAAAGATAAAAAGACAAAACCATGCATGATGTGTATTGTTTCTTTGTTCACAATACATACAGGCTCTTTGACCAAGACAGGGAGAAGTTCCCAAGGGTGTAGAAGCAAGAAAGAAGCAAAAAGAGTGAGTGCTAAGAATGTTGAAGCATTCTCAAAGCAGCAGAAAACTTCAGCTTGCATGCCTAAAAGCATATCCACATGTTTTCCCAGAGGGGACTGGACACGAAGCCTCCCTGGTCTTAGTATCTTAAACTAGGCTGAATGGAACACCAGGGAATATGCTGGAGGGAGGGAGAGAGCACACTGGCCAAAGGGGTGGAAAAAGTGATGCAACCAGAGGGCTCTTTCCCATCTCTAATTTTATGACTCTCCGTAAAAAGGAAGGAGAATTCAAACCACTTCAAAATAAGATCAACGGAGACCTGGCTTGGAAGAGTGGATCCGATGAGAAAAAAGTTTATAAAGATTTATTTCCATGGTTGATAATCACATACCATGCCAAAAGATATCTCCATCTGACTACTGTTTTTCATAGCATATATAGGGTAAAATTTTAAACTAATGCAGAATAATTTCTCTGGGAATTGGGAACAGTAGGGGGAGAATCTACAAACAATATTCACTGTAAAATAAAGGCTTTCCTTCCTGACAATCAAAAGCTTGACAAATGATGCCAACGTTTTATTTCTTCGGATTTTTAAAAGAGCACAACAAACAGGAAGCTCTTCACTTGCTTGCTATCTGGTTTGATTTTAAGGCGAGTGCAATCCCAAAGACAAACCTCAAAAGGAAAAAAAAATACCATTAGATTTTTTTTTTCTTATTTGATGGTATTAATAATAAATTGCATTTTCCCAAGTCAAGTGAAAAAACAACAACAACAAAAAACCTTTCTGTTGCTTTCTTTGAAACATCCCTAAAAGCATATTTTAAAGACTATGCTTTAGAAAACTTTTAGACAGACAGAAATTCACTAAATGCTCTAAAATTCAAAATGTCTAATCAACTGAACACCCCCCACGGGTGTGAGGAAATAGGGCCTCTTTGGAGAAAGGTAATCCTAATTATGTGGCATGCTGGAGAGGCACCGAAGTTTATGTCAGTAGCAGATTCTGATAAGATATGCACCAAAAGAATCAGGTCTGGATTGTTTCAAGGTGGGGGGGGGGTGTTGGGTGTTGGTGTAATGTTGGTATTTAACTGTGATCTAGAGGCCAACAAAGGGCAGGGGGGACAAAGCAGAGCCTAATGAAGCTGCTAGTGTCTGGGGTGAAAGATCCACAAAGCCTTTCAAATTAGCAGCTGAATCCTGACACTCATTAGTGATTATACATGCAAAGGCTGCAATTTAAAGCTCCCACCAGTAAAACAGCCAAGACACCGCATAACACACAAAGGAAATAAAGTATGTACAAAAATAAAGAACTAGAACCTTTCAAATAAGTCTTCCCTTTCACATTTTGACATTTTTCTTTTTTTTTAATATTAATGACAAGACTGCAGAGTGCTTACCTTCCAATTTAGTACTAAAATAATTACCACTGCGACTAAAATGAGACTTTCATTTTTTTTTTAATCAAGGAAGGTCTAGTCAGAAATTGCTTCTGCTAAGTTCTGTACAAGACATAATATACTCTTGTTAACTAACAAAACCAATAAATCAAGCTGAAGCACTTATTAAAGTATCTTACAGCACTAAATTTATCACTGATGACAAATTTAATTTGGGACTCTGACAGTTTGCTCCTTGCTTGTACTTCAACAGATTTCTTTCTTTCTTTTCTTTGGTGGTGGTTGGGGGGGGGGGGGGGGGGGGGCTGGCAGGCAATTATTTTATAAATAATGAATGCTGAAATTTACTAGAAATTTTTGAAGACGTAAAAGACAACTTCTGATAGAAAACTATTTTTCTCCCACAACGTCAGTGTCACTGGGGAAAGTTATGCATTAAAATTCTTTTCCAGAGGTTCTGTCCTTCGCACATTAGAGTTAGCAGAATTTTTAAAATGGTGATAATGAGCACTTTACGAAGCAATTTATAATCATCACTCAGTTAACCCACACTCTATCTCCACAGTTAGGTCAGTGCACGTCCCTTGATAATGAAGATAAGAAAATTGAGATACTGAGTTTTCCCTACCGAACAGGTAGAATAATTTCAATCTATGGCAAGGTCACTCAGCACAAGGGAGGGTGAAAAGTAAAGAAATTCACAAGACTGTGTTGGGTTTTCTTATAATTACCCAATACTGTAGCTAAAAGGATGATATTCCCACTTTAAGTATCAAAAGAGAATTACATTACAAATACACATAAAATTATTATTAATAGGCAACCTTTGCTCGACACCATACTTCCAGACTACATGATGTGAATAATGCCTCATCTTCCGTTCTGGTCAGCCACACAAGTTTATTGTACAACACATCCAGGTTACGCAAGTTATATTTTCTATAAACTTTTTCTCCTTCTGAAACATAGCTCTACAATTCTACATTAGCATTTTCTTGTTGTGTTTTCAAATGGTGTTTTCTTTCTTGACAATGCAATCAGCATATAAAAACCAAATTTCACTGCCTAGTCCCAGTTAAGGCAAAACCAAGCAGCCTAAACCACAGCCTGACAAGGAGAACACATTAAGCTCTGGAACAAAAGCATCCAAGTCGACCTGTTTTGCAGACTGATTAATAGAAACAAGCTCCAAGGACTAATCACAAGCCGAGCCCTGTTTTGCAGATTAATAGAACAAAGACACACGAGAGGAAGGGAGGTTACAGCACTGGAATACCAATAAGCAAAGGTAGACGCCAGGCTTTCCTCCACTCAGGTCACCTCCTCTAAAGCCAGATTTACTGACCCCAGACCCAGGGTGTCCCATTCAGGGATGACTCAAAACGCAGCAGCACTAACGAGATCTGGGTTCTCTCCATCACCCCAGCACCAAAGGAGCCACCAAGGTTCCACCTTCTTTGGTGATTCTGATTTAAGAGGAAACAAAATTTCTCAGCAGAATGATGTATGAGTCAGGGTGCTTTCAGGGGATCTTTTCCACTTCAGCTAAGGAAACCACAGCACTTGTTGATAACCCCTCCCCATCTTTTGCTTTTGCAATGGCGGGTCACACAGGTAATCTGGGAAGTGTGTGCATTCCTGCAGGTGCACCCATATCCAAGAACTCTATTCACAAAGTTTGAATAAGGGAGTCAATTTCCAAATTACCCCTAGACACACATTTTACAACTGGAGAAGGTGGCTTTCTTTCCTGACTGTAAAAATGAAATTTACTCACTCTAAGAATATACAAAAGCCCAGGAAACTAGAATGAAAAGGGGGGGGGGAGAACACTCGTAAAAGAAAATCGCTGTTATAGTTGCGGTATATTACCTCTCAGTTTTCATTTTCTCTCTATATTTATATACATTCTTTATAATGTTACAATCCCTCTGTATATTTCTGGTGGGGATATGGCTTTTGAAATGCTCAGTGCCAAGCATAAGAAGAAAAACATACCACTGCTCTCTGATGACTGATGCTAATTCTTGAGTGACTAAAACCAGGTGAATGTACGCATTTTTGCTGGAATTGTAAAATCTTATTCATGTGAGATCTGGCAAACTGAAGACAGTTTACACAGCCTGAGAAACAATCTTTAGGAATGGAAAAGTCTACTTTTTGCCTGATTTCTCTCCATGATGATTTTCTGCAGCAACTACTTTCCTTTCTTCTTTCTTTCTTTCTTTCTTTTTTTATTTTTGTAGACAAAGCTTTTTTGGTGTCATTCAGAGGAGTATTTGAGTCAATGAACAAAGAGAATGGATTTTCTCTGCCATATTTGTATTCCATTTTATAATAATCCAATGATTCTGATCACTGCAACAATCAACAAAGTAAAAATACATTTATAATGAAAATCATAAATTTCAGCAATTATAAAATCTCAGAACTGACTCGAGAGCACAGTTAAGCCTGTGGTTTACAGGCTATCCAAACTTCAAAATTTCCAAAGAAGTGATCATGTTTCTCTCTGGCTTTTCAGGAGGCTTCAAACTCTACAGAAGATAATTCCTCTAGCAAATAAAAACCAACACCTTCCTTGGTACCAGCTCTTCCTTTTAATTGCAATACTGAACAGCACATACAAAACGTTGGCGCACAGGAAGGTAGGTAACTCAATACCCCAAAAATCCCCTTGCCTTTCACCTGCCTGCCTCCAAAGCCGCCACACGGGGGGCAACCAGATAGAACTCTGGTAAGAGCTGTCTAAAAGCACAAAGGTCCGGGCCAGCATTATACACATACTTAGGGCTTCCGTTTTCCTACTCACTCTGCTTGACCTCCAGGTAATACTTGCCCTTACAGAATTGTATTTTTTTCAGGGAGAGGTTGAACTGGGCTAAGAAAAGGAACTTCCTTGCTGTTTCCTTTGAAAACAGGGGAAGTATTAAGGAACGCTTAGTAACAGAGGCATCATAAGCATAACCTATAATCTTCATTTTCAAATGCTTCCTATGGATTTATTTACTTATTTACTTTTTAAAGACTTTATTTGAGAGAGAGAGAGAACACTGGATGGGGGGCTGGTGCTCAGAGGAGAGGAAGAAGCAGGATTCCCACTGAGCAGGAAGCCTGATGTGGGGGCTTGTTCCTGGGACCCCGAGATCATGACCTGAGCCAAAGGCAGACACTTAACTGACTGTGCCGCCCAGGAACCCCAGATTCACTTATTTAAATAATATAAAAGTAAACCCCACAAACTAAGTCTCTTAAACAAATTTCCTTTCCACTTTTTTTTTTTTTTTTTTGGTGTAACACCGAAGGAAAAGAAGAAAAAGCAGGAAGGTGGCTAGTAAAAGCCAACAGTGTATTTCCAACTAGTCTTGCCACCAACAATTCCTGATTAGATTTTAGTCTAGCATCTCTTATTTTGTTCTGTAAAGATCAAAGCAAGAAGGCTTTTTTCTACTGATTCCTGATTTACAATAAAAATAGACACCCCAACTACAGCCAGTGGGAGGGGGATAGATTGTTTAAATCATTAAGATAATAAAAAGTTTTTCCTGACTCAGTCTTCGGTAGTCCACTTTCTAGAACCATGGCTCTCCCAGCTACTTTCCATTGCTCAGGAAGCCTCCTGTGGTATGGAAAGTATTAGGTATTCAGTATTAAGACAGACCCACCCCAGCATTTCAATACATACTGTAGCTTGAAACTGAGTAAGAAAAACAGTGATCTCCAGTTATTAAGCCAGGCGGGCATCAGGGTACTTAGTTTCATGTTTGACCGTTTTGTACATAATATGTAAAAGAAGTGCCTCCCCAGTTTTAGGAAAGGGAGGAAAATCAGTGTGTTAACTCCGACTTTTTTCTTCCTTTATAAAAAGCATTGGTTTTATTTAGCTTTCGATGTTGATCTACTGTAGGTTCACATGAAATTTCAGAACTACTTTTTTGGGGGTGGGGGGTGGGGAATGTTATCTACCCTAAGTAGACCATGCCAGACATTAAGGACATTAGGACTGAAAGCATCTAAATTACCCAATAATATCACCAGAACCTTCAGATGCTGGCTTGGGAAATTTCATCTTGGGAAAGAACGTAAGGGAGGCTGGTTCCTAACCACCTCCCCTAGTTTGTCTTTATATGAGAGGTGCTTCCCTTTGTTGCCTTCTTTTTTTGCCACAAATTTCATCCTTGGACATTATTGGTTTTTGTAACTGTATTTGCACTTTAACCAAGCTGATATTTTCTAATATTTGCGCAACAGCCTTTCTGTGTCCTCCCCTGGATTAATGCAGATTTGTAACTCATCTCACCAATTTTTACAGAATGCATGCAACATTCTGCGAACCACACAGCCTTTCACACTTGCCTCTAGCTTCCTGCTTGAGCAACCCCATGGAACATGCCATATTCAACTTGTAGTCCCCGCCCAACATTACCTTTATTTTTCCTGGGTGAAAATGCACTTACCAAGCATTACTCATACATTTCAAATGATACTTCACGGAAGTGACCTTAAAAATCCCCCCTCTGCCTTCATGTAACAGACATCTATTCACACATCCATGTCTTTTGACCAAAGGCTGCCCATGTATGGGGGGCACTTTTCCTAAATGGTTTCCACTTACCCAGATCATAAGCAACTTGCTGTGCAAGGAAGCTGTGCACTATTTGCTTTTAAAAATTCTCTTTCTCTCTTACACACACAAACAGGAGGAATCATTTTCCTAGACTAAGCTTCCTATTCATCTTTTTTCTGCCCCTCTTCACTTCTCCCCTTCTCCTCTGAGGTACCAGCATAAGAAAAGAAAAGAAAACAGAACAAACACAAAACCAACCAACCAAATAAACAAACAAAAATAATAACCGTTATTAAAACTATACAACTGTTACCTTTCAGGTGAGAAAATATTTACTGAGCATTTACTGAGTGCCAAGAACTTAACATACATGACCACATTTTAATCCCATAAAAATATACAGAGCAGTGAAAAACACAAAGGCTTTGTTTGGGGTTGACTTCCAGTTCTGCCACTTTAGGAAATGTGTGTCTTTGGGTGAGTTAGTTAACTTCTCTCACTTCCAATTTTTATCATCTCCCAAATGGGGGGTAATCTTACTTTCTTTACAGGGTCGATGTAACACTTAAAAACAATGTGATTTAAGCTACCTTGATGTGGGTGATGCTTAATATATAGTAGTTACTACTATCTGCATACCCATTTGACAGATGAAACTAGAGATGGAATAACTTGCTTAACCAAGTAAATGTGCCCTAAATGATAAAACTGAGCCTCAAGTTTGCTGGGGCCAGCTGTTTCTAAAGGCCAACGCCTATAGCCTCTATCCTCCATGCCTCCTTTCAGTGGGGAGAACAGGGCTGCAGGTGTTTAAGCTATGCCCAGTCTGGGGATTAGACCTTTCAGGCTACGTCTGCCCACTGGGGAGATTCTGCTGGAAGTTTGTTAAACCTGAAGAACAGATGGCTTAAGGGGAGAGCGAGTCAGAAAGAAGAGCTTAGCCCAGTTTCGACAAAGCCTTCACTGTCAGGGATGTCCCTGAGCACAACATGGTTTGGTCTGTCCCCCAATAAGCTCCCATGGGCTTAGAGGTGAATCATTAGGAGGTGAGTGACATCATGTCTTAACTGCTTCTCACAGAGCAGCCTAGAAGGGCAGAGGGCCTCTCTCCCATGGAGCAGAGAACAGAGCATGGCTTTGATTATCACGCCCCTATTGTGAAGCCCCTATTGTGAAGCGACTTCGGCAGCCTGCAGACTCATCAGAAGGGTGGAAAGGGAGGAGAGCTATGCAGATGTGGTGCTGGGCCAAAAGGGAGCCACTCGGTGGCAGTGGCAATGGCCAACATGTGTGCTCCAGGGCCCATTTCACCTTCACCATTGATCATCGGGAGGATTAAATGAGCCTGGGGAGTTACTGGAACTTACTGGTGAACACATGGGCTCTCTAGGGCAGAAGCACATGGCGGGAGGCAGGGCAGCAGCGGTGACTGGAACCAGGCAAATCTGGGTCAAGCCCGAGTCAACTGGACCCCAGTGCGCTCACGGTCTGGTGATACCCAGAGAAATTCACATCACACTTACAGTTCAGAGTATAAACTCAGAAATCCAGGTTGGTTAAAGAGCTTGAAAATAAACGGCACAGAATCCACATGACTTTAATTCATCTCTAAAAATTCAACCACTGGGAATTTGACCATTAAGAAAAGAGAGAGAAGACCACATGTCTGATAACTGATTCCTAACGTCCAAAGAACGTTCCGAGTGCCCAGCTGGTCTAGCTTCCTACCAAACTCACACTTGACACTGACTACTTTTGCTGCGGCTTGAAGAAAAGATCTTCAAATCTAATAGAAACTTCTATAGTTGCTCCTAGCCTGGGGATAAGGCATCTGAAGTAAAGAAATGACAAGAAAGAACCTAAAAATACTGCTGGTGTCTTCCTTTGAAAATTCCCACTGCCTTCAAGGTGAGGCTTGTCCAACTACTCCCATTCTTCCCCCTTTTTTTAAAGCACGTTCACCTGGAGAGATATTAGGCTCTCTGTATTTACACATGTTCAGGATGGATCTAATATGAACAAAGCTCACAAACATAGTTTAGTGCTCTGTTTGGTTCCAATCTGCTCTACCATCTCTAGTCCTCCTCGTAGATTCATGGCTATGTTTGATCTCATACTGGAAATAATTCTGTCCTTTGCAACTCCTGACTCCTCTGTGTAGATCTTCAGTCTGTCGGCCACAGATCTACGTCCACCACCATAACCCTCATTCATTCATTCAGCTGAAATGGACAGAGCACCCACCCTGGGCCAGGCACTGCGCCGCCCCCCTGGGGATGCAGAGAACAAAGCTGACAGGGTCCCTGCCCTCAGGAAGCTTAGAGCCACTGTGTCGTCGCCTTCCATCGCCCAGCAACAACTGTGGGTTAAAAAGGAGCCAGTTGGTGTAACATGAGAAAATGAAAAAAAAAGCCAGCAAACAGCCAGCTGGCCGGCCGGGTCTCAGTGGTAAGGGCTGGGGCATGCTCCCTGGAGCACGGTGTGTGGGCCTAAGCCAGGCAGGCCTGACTGCAGCAGGGGCATACTGCCAGCACTCCCTTCTTGGTGTGTATGCCCGGGGCTGAAGTTTTTCTCAGCCGATACCTGGTGCTATAGAGGGAAAAAGCCACAGGCACCCAATACTTACTCCCGGCCGATGGTGTGCGAAGGAATCGTGAGTCGTTTCTAGGGATCAAAAGGACCAGAAGGAGGGAATCCACGTCTCATGACACACTGAGACACAGATTTTTCACAGAAAACCCTAAGCTCTGCAGCTCGTCAGGCAAACAAATACTGGATCATTCCTTCATCTGTCCCGTCAATATCCCTATTTTCTCCCAGGAGCACCTTACCCAGAATCTTGAGAGCTCCTGAAGAGTATTAGCCTGGATTTCTGCTTGCCCTTTCTGCAACTAGATGGAAAAAGGTAACTCTTCAGAGTGGCTCCTTCCTGAATTGCCTCAGGTCAAGGAGTAGAAGGACATCTGGTTACTAGGATATCCTGGTCTAAGGAGCTCAGCTTAAGGAAGGCTGGATTCTAGTCCTATTTCTCTCCAATCCCTTTGGGCAATCACTATCGCTGTCAAAAACCCTATCTTGGCCTCTTCTGTCAAAAGGAGGCCATCCGGAGCACCATCTGACACATGGGCACTTATAAATGCTGGCTATTATTATTATTATTTTTTAAGATTTTATTTATTCATTTGACAGAGATCACAGGCAGGCAGAGAGGCAGGCAGAGAGAGAGAGAGGAGGAAGCAGGCTCCCCGCTGAGCAGAGAGCCTGATTCGGGGCTCGATCCCAGAACCCTGGGATCATGACCTGAGCCGAAGGCAGAGGCTTCAACCCACTGAGCCACCCAGGCGCCCAATGCTGGCTGTTATTAATCACTGCTATTAATACATGTTTACTTCAATCATTTAGAATTATTTTTTTAACTTAGATTTTAATAATTTAAAATTGCTGTGAAGCCCAACTGAGAGAATACATGGGACAGGCTCTGAGTGCAGTCATCACGCAAACGCAAGCTCATTACTGCCGTTTGCTAGTTGAGGTCCTCTCTCAGAATGTGCAGGCAAAAATTTAATCCATGCCGATAGCTGAGAGTAAGCACATGCGAGTGCACGCCAACACTTCTGTGCCCCCCTCACATTCTTCTACACAGCTACCACTGCCACGTCAGATACAAGCATCAGGACAGGCTTGAAGGATTCAGATGGAGCGGGTTGGAAAGGTACACATGGGATCCAAGACCACGGGCTCTGCAGGACGCGGCTTTGGAATTGGTACTTACTGATATGGCTACGTACGAATGGGAGGTAGAAAGCAAAGTGATCGGTTTTGCTTTCTCCTTTTTCAAATAAACAGGGCAGTTGTTAAACCAGAAGTGAATCTGATCCCATGGGGCTTTAAGAACAGTCAGCTGCATTCTGGAACAGGCAAAAATGTAAACAGAGCCTGTAACTCTAGAGCAAAGGCAGAACACCCATAGGTTTCATATGGGAGAGTCTACGGGCCCCGTGCCAAGAAAAATGAAATGTTAGCCCGGGCCTTTAAACAGAATCATGTAAAAGCGGAGTGCATATTTGTTTAACACACACACAGACCTTTTTCTGTGCCAATACCTTTCTGAACCCTCCTGAGTAAAAGCTGGGATCCCTGAGACGGTGGTAGGAACCAATATTGTTTGTCCAGTGCTGTTCCTTGGCATGAAAGGACTTTCCTGCTGAACATGGAGAAGTTTCTTTCTTTTCTTCTTCTTCTTCTTTTTTTTTTTTTTGGTTGGCCCAAGTTAATTACAAAGTATGACTGTGAAAATAAAATAAATGAGCCCATTCTACCCATCCCTGTATCTGAATTCTATCACATGAGTTGCCAATTGGTTTCCTAATCCTCTTACTCAATATCTGCTGTTAATTTGTTCGCTATTTCAAGAACTTGAAGACTGTCAGCAAAATACATGATGCATTACAAAACTTATAATTGGAAATAAAAACATCTGAAGCTTTTCTGACAGGGTAAACATAAAGTACTATTGCACTGATCAGAACAAGGAAACGTGAGCAACCTTGGAGCTATTTCTGTGCAGACACAATTACAAATGCTAACTCCCACTTTTAAAAATGCTGAGAAAATTGGGGCGCCTGGGTGGCTCAGTGGGTTAAAGCCTCTGCCTTCGGCTCGGGTTGTGATCCCAGGGTCCTGGGATCGAGCCCCGCGTCGGGCTCTCTGCTCTGCGGGGAGCCTGCTTCCTCCTCTCTCTCTCTCTGCCTCTCTGCCTGCTTGTGATCTCTGTCTGTCAAATAAATAAAAAATAATAAAAATTATATCTAAATGAAGGAATGAATGGACTCAACATGTTTGTGGATCTGCAATAAGGACAGGGAGGAGGGGAAAAAAACCATCCTGCTCACGCTTCCTTTACAGAAGCAACTCAATGGGCTTTCTCTTGTTCCTGCAGCCATTTTAGAATTAACACTGTCTGGGGCCGGATCTAATTGTCCTGCCACAGAAGTTAAGGCACTTCCTCCACAGTTACTAAATCTGACAAATTACACCTGGGTCTACTTTAACATGAAAAAGTGTGTTCTTTGTTCCTGACCTCTTGGTCAGCATAGAGATCAAATTCCTGGACATCGGAAAGCCCTGCTCATATTCATGAAAAGCCACGGGAGACCAGCCCCGCATTTCTGTTTCAAGAGGAGAACAAGGTGTAGCCACCGCCAAACAATAGGACTGCTCTGCTGGGGTCAGAGCACTACTGGCCTTTTTTTTTTTTTTTTTTTTTACTTTTTGCAGCTTGGCTTCTGATCAATTAGTACCTGGATTCCCCCCACCCTCCCCCTCAACACACAGCATTTTAGTATCAAAAGAGCAACTGAAACAAACAACCAAATCAAAAACACAAAGGGGCTGGTCGATTTTTAAATGGCAAATGAGTTTCCTGAAATCTGCTTGTACTAAGATGCTGGCTAGAGATCCAGGAACCAAAAATACAAAGCTGATTTTAAAAATTCCACCTTTCCTCCCTACCTTGTGGCCAGACAACCATTAAAATTTTGTCTCCGCCTTCAAACCATACCCTCAGCTTTTGGGAAAGACAGAACTCAAAGTGATCATAAACAGGAAATCAGGAACCAAGGTGGTGGCAGAAAATCAACACAAGGGATACAAGAAATCCACAAGCTTTCCTGTCGTGGGACCCAAGTCCTTGGCAGACCTAATCGCCTGGCAGCCCAAGACCGTCTCCTTCTCCCCGCAAAGGGGGAGATAAAAACATAGCAGAAGTTAAGAAAAGCTGTGTCTAAACCGTTACTCCCAAAGATGCGAATACATCAGGCTTCATTCCTTTCTTCCAGATACTTGGAAAGACAAGGTGGTGAAGGAATATTTACAGAAATCACAGAACCTGCCATGAGACCTCCCGAGCCGGGACTGCTGGCTGGATCTGGTCAGCTCTTGTCCTCCTTCCAAGGGAGCACCTTTCTTCCAGGACAAGGCAGCCCACTTACATCTTCTTCTGCGTAGGTACACCACCGAATTTCCTCAGACCTCATCCTTGGGAATCTAAGAAGGACCCCAGTGCACTCCTACTGCAAACACACACGGATCCTTGGAAGTGTTGTAAGTTATTCTCCATGTACTGATTCTGGCTAAAGTGTAAATTAGAGACCTTGCTCTAATTCTCCCTCATCTTTGGGAAGCTTTCAGCTGTGCTATAAGCTAAAACAGTGTAATGAATATAGACTAATACTCCTCTTCAATACTGAAAGCAAGTCACGATCTACATTTAAAAAAAATTTTTTTTAAGATTTTATTTATTTATTTGATAGACAGAGATTACAAGTAGGCAGAGAGGCAGAGAGAGAGAGGAGGAAGCAGGCTGTCCGCAGAGCAGAGAGCCCGACGCGGGGCTCGATCCCATGACCCTGGGATCATGACCCGAGCCGAGGCAGCGGCCTTAACCCGCTGAGCCACCCAGGCGCCCCCCATCTACATTTTTAAAATACGGGACTTACAGCTATCTTTCTGGTGGGATGGCAATCCCCTCTGAGAAATCCATGACAGGATGGAAATCCTTTTTATCAAGGATCTTATTTTGATCTATGTTTGGAAATTAAGACCACTAGTAATATCAAAGTTCACTGGAAAAGCTCGGGAACCAAACTTAAATGGGTTTACATCATTTGGGGACTGGAATAACTAATGGGTAACTAAGCAGACATTCACCTATGGGTGGGTCTCAGAGATGGGGAAACACCTAACTTCTGAAGGGAGAAAAGTGATAGCTCTGGTATAAATCCCCCCCAACGTTGCTTCCAGTCAAACTCTTAAGTGAAAGTAGTTACAAAGTGTACAAGATATTAAAATAATCAAGCATGCCAGCAAATATGGATACTCTGAAAATTTTAGCTTTGGTGACCATTTCAGCGAGTGCTGGATGAGAGATACTAGGGAAGACCTTGCTGGCCCTATTTCACAAAAATAGAAGTTCAGTGATTGGCCTCATGTCGCTCAATCAGTAGCGGTGGAACTTAAGCTCCAACACACCCTATCTGACTCCTAGTCTTCAAATGAAGATGGGCAAAAGTATAAAGTAGATCTGGAAGACTAGCCCCCCTTATCAGTAATAGCTCACACTCATTAGATGCTTACTCTATGCCAGGAAGTGCTGTGGATGCTGGGGTGCTGTGGATGGATTAACTCATTTATCCTCATAGCAACCACAGGAAAGAAGTTAATGCTGCTATCTCCCACTTTAAAGATGAGAAAACAGAGACCGGGAGATGCTCAGAAACCCGCCCAAGGTGCCAGGGCTGAATAAATGGGAGAGCTAGGAAAATCTGTGCTCTCTGCACAGAAAGGCTAAAGCACGGGCATTCCCAAATCAATGTTCAGATTATCAGCAGTCCTGGGAATATTTTATTAAAAATTTTAAATTTAAATTCAATTTAGTTAACATATACTGTATTATTCATGTCAGGGGTAGAATTTAGTGATTCATCAGTCGCATAAAACACCCAGTGCTCATTACATCAAGTGCCCTCCTTAATGCCCATCACTCAGTTACCCCAAATCCTCTCACCCACCTCCTCTCCAGCAACCCTCAGTTGTTGTTTTTTTCCAATAGTTAGAGGAGTCTCTTATGGTTTGCCTCCTTCTCTGTTTTCATCTTATTTTATTAATTTTAACAAAATATCTTCACAGTGAGATCCAAATTACTGATACCTCCAAAATATATATCCTTAGTCCAAAGACAAAGCACAGCAATTCCTATGGGTGACACAAATTCCATTTAAAGATCCCCCATATTATAAAGAAGTCCTAGGCAGGAAACAGTTAAAACTTTCTGAAAATCTCAACAAATTATGTGTAAAGACAACTTTAGGATAACATTTCAGAAGACTCATCCTACCTACCTTCTTGATTAAACCACCCTATTAAAATAAACAATTTTTGAATGACATCAATTCAGCTCAGACATAAACAGTGTCTGAGGTCTTTATGCCCCATCACATCACATATTTCCACCATCAAAAACGATTATGCCCCATCACGTCACATATCTGAATTACTCTGTGGTTTGTGGGGGTTTTTTTTATTTTTAAAATTTTTTATTTTATTTATTTATTATTTCTTGAGATGCTGCAAGATCTGCCTTTGGATCCAAAATCACTCCTTCATTCATCACAGCTGTCAACCAGTGTAGCTAAACCGTCTCCCATACAGATTTTAATCTGCTCAGATAATGGAGGAAGTTTGCTTGCTATCATCGTTTCAGCAACTATCAATCCGGAGATTTCTGAAAGTCTGGCTTGTTCCGGAACGGCCTTCCATGTTCCGGGCCTTTGAAAATCTTTCAGAAATCATCTTTGGGTATTAAAAAATTTATCTTAATTCCACACAGAGCTTCTCTGCCAATCAGAGGTCATTCCTAAACTACTGCATAGCCATTAAGAAGGGAGCTAGGAGGGTGGAAAAGCTCCCTCTCCAGACCTTTGCCCAGAAATGCTAATACCGACATTGGACATTACCATGTTTTCAACTCACACTTGGATAGGACCAAATTCTACTGTTTGTTCTCTTGCCCTTTACCACCTTCTTGCACATACAAAACATTCTCTGATGTACTTCAGTCAAGCTGGACATCACCACCGCAGATGATAAACCCCAATTACCACACTGCTACCATCCCCATCTCAGTCATGCCCCACAGTCAGACTCAAAATCAGGATAGGATGCTGCCAACTCAGTCTGGGTGATCCCTGAGCAGTCACTTAACCTTTCTGTGCCTGAGGTTTTTTTCACCAGCCAAATCAGAATCGCAACAGTGTCCATTTCTTAAAAGCATTTTAAGGAAAATGAGATAAAAGATAAAAAGATCTAGAACAATGCCTGGCATATAGTAGGTACTCAAGTAAGAGTGCACAGTCATTGTTGGGTTGATTTTACTTATTTTTTTAAAGATTTTATTTTTATTTATTTGACAGACAGAGATCACAAGTAGGCAGAGAGGCAGGCAGAGAGAGAGAGGAGGAAGCAGGCTCCCCAATGAGCAGAGAGCCCGATTCGGGGCTTGATCCCAGGACCCTGAGATCATGACCTGAGCCGAAGGCAGAGGCTTTAACCCACTGAGCCACCCAGGCACCCCTGTTGGGTTGATTTTAAAACAAAATAAATATTTCCTGTATTCCCGCATTAGTCCTTCTGGATCCCAACTAGTAAAGCTAGGGGGAATAAAAAAAATCAGCTGTTGAGAAAATACCCGCACTTTCTACTCTGCAGAGGACAGAGCAAACTGTCAAGTGAGATGGCCAATCTGAATTCATGCTCACTGTCTGTTCTCTTCCAGCCTTATCTGTAAATCCAGTGCAGGGCTTGGGTACTTGTGCAGTTGGGTGAGTAAAGGTTAGTCCTTCTGCTCTATATACACACAGAGCTCTCAGAAAAGTTAATTAATTAATTAATAAATCCAAAGCTCCTGTGACACTGATCTTCTTGTCTAGAACTCCCATTTTAAAGATGAAGAAACTGCTTTGGAGGCTAAGTGACTTGCTCAAGTTCACATAAATACTCAGGAGCAGAACCAAGGCCAGAAAATGATCATTACCCTACGCAAACCACCAGGCTCTTCCATATCCATTACACACGTCACTTAATTTAACCCTCATAATAATCCTCTAAAGTAGGTATTATCTCCATTGTCTTAGAGATGCAGACACTGAAGCTCATTCTCTGTAAACTAATGTCTTCAGAAGCACACAACTGACAAATGATAGAGACAAGATCAAATGCTTCCTGTCTGGTCCCAAAGAATACACACCTGTTTCAAGTTTTCTAGAGCTCAGGGCTAGAATTCTCCGTACTGAGTCTCAACCTTTAACGTTCAAACTGAGCATACACCAGCCTCATCTGGGGAGCTTTCAAAATACAAATTGCTGGGCTCTACCTCGGGAAGGGGAATCAGAGTCTCCGGGGGAGGTATGGCTTCAAACATGTGTATTTCTTCCAAGCTGGTCGGGTGATTCTGATGCAAAGCAAGACTTGAGAAACCCTAATCTAAGAAGACATTTCAGGAACGCTTCCAGTATAAAATGAGAGGTAAAGGAGTTATCTAGAATGTTCAGAGTAGCTGAATCTGCGTCAAGGGTAACACCGGGACCCTCCCCTAAATGCTTCTGTGTCCCACAGACACACACGCAGCCCCAGGCACATAAACATGACATATCGAACCATAGCCCTACTTCGGTCCATCTTGCCTAAGGAAATCGGCACCACGCTGAAAACAACAAGCGCTGTTCTTTCCAGCAGTTCCAGAATCTGTGTTGTGCTGGAAATGCAGCAATAAGCTTTCTTTGCACCCTTATCCTCTGCACCACAATTTCTTAGGGCTGAGCTAAAAAAAAAAAAAAAAGGAAGGGGAAGATGATGGTTCCAATGAGCACTTACCAAGGTGCCCCGTATATCCTGAATCCCTTCACTGTCACCTCCGAGTCTTGTAAGTAAATACTGTTTGTCAGGAGGGACTGAACGTTGTCAAAGTCCTCCGGTTTCAATTTGGACACAGAGGGGAAACGGTAGTAGTCCTGTTTAACAAGGTCTGCCATGAATTCCTTATCAAATGTCAGTTCATGATTCCCAGCAATCACTATTTTATATTCATACGGCAGGTTTCCTGAAATAAGAAAAAAAAGCACCAATTAGTACGCTCATTTCCCATCACAAAGTACAACAGCCGAGACTGTGTGATTAGCCGACAGTCAACCCAAATGAAATAGCTCACGCATTCCTTCATATTTCCCTAGGAACCAAAATTTATGACTATGCCTTTATGCTAGCAAAAATGACAATAAACAGGAGAGAGGAAGCTGTTAAGGAACTTAAAAGCTACTAAGAAGACATTCAGCCTGCTACTTCCATTTCCCTCTTCTGTATGCTATAGATTCACTGTGATGAATCACACTTTATAATTATCCAGTGAAAAGCACTTTAATCACGATCCTGAAAAAAGGTCGGACTTGGTTTGGTCCTCAAAAAAATAAGCCAACCAACTGTTCTTAACAACGCAAATGACTGCTTGATTTGTAGGATATCCTTCAAAAGTACATTTGTAGTATATCATACAAAAGACATGGCACAGCCAAGCATTCCACAACATACATAAATGAAAGGGACTACAGAGCACAATTTCATATTATAAGTAAAAATTTACCTTGTAGGCTTGTGAATAAAAAGAACGTTAATAATGGCCCCCTGATTAGAAGGCTAACTTTCCTCCCATTGGGATGGGAGAAGAAACTGTAAAGCTTAACCCCCTTTTAATATTTATGGTATGGAAATGTGAGTTCTCGGTGTGTGCTTTTTATGCAAAAGTTTCCCGATCAAAATGAGATAATTCTGGGAAGAAGAATGAAAGCTATAAAGGAAAACCCAAACACCAGACTTCTGCATAGATTTATAATGTTTGAATAAAGTACAGATCATACATATTAATAACTCACCGTGATGCTATAAGAACCAAACTCCAAAGGGAGATAGTGCTGGGCAGCTGTCCCCATCCTGAAATTAATGCCCTTTTCTCTTCTTTGTCATTACCCATCCCTCAAGCCTCACTGCAGAGCTGCTGCTCATTTTATTTTACTTCATTTTATTTTAGGGGAGAAAAGGGTGGGGCAATGGTGCCTATAATTCCAGCTTCCTGAGACTCCTGGGTCCAATGCAAAATTAATGTTTCCTGCTATTCCAGGAAGAATGAAAGTTACCACTAGCAGGAAATTGGATACACTTGTTGTAGGAATTGGTCCTTACCAGCAAGCCAGAGTCAATGATTTAATTAATGAAGCTTAGTGGGGAGAAAAATTATATTTTGGGGGTGGGGGCAAGTTTTGCCATAGATACTTGGACTTTAGCAATGCAAACTACAGAAACTGTGCTGTGAAGTCTTCAGTCTCAACAGGGAACTGCAAACATGTTTGCTAAGGTTGATTTTTTTTTTTTTTTTAAGAGAGAGAGCAAACACTGGTGGGGTGGGGGAAAGGGCCAGAGGGGGAGGGGTAGAGAATCTTAGGCAGGCTCTGTGTTCAGCATGGAGCCCAATGCAGGGTTGATCTCACGATCCTGAGATCATGACCTCAGCCGAAATTAAGAGTTGGACAAGTGCTTAATCGAATGAGCCACCCAGATGCCCCTGAAATGATTTTTAAGACCACCAGGGTATGCTTTGTAACGCTATTTTCTTTAGCTTTCAATTTTTAGGTTTCTATCAGTAATGAAATTGCATATATAGCGCATGGTTTAATAGGGAGGCTTAAGAGAGAGATGAAAGCAGTCAGAAAATAACACCGCAGAAAGCAGCCACTGCAAACACTGCGGCCCAGCGTCCATGAATATCCTGACTACTAGCGCACAATCTGTGGGACATGCCTTTGGCCTCAGTTCTGTGTGCGGCTGTGCTGAAGCGCTCACGGAAAACAGGGAGCCTCTCTCAAATGTATGTTTTTGCAAGTTTATAATGTGCACTAGCATAAGTCAATAAAGAGTGTGATGTATGTTGCGAGCTACTTGGACAGAATATTTTGCATGACTCCCTGCATTTAAAATACATTTGAGAGAGACCACGCACACTGGAAATTTGTGAGATGCCCCACAACTAACGTCATGGCTCTGTGACCCCCTTTGGCCGGATACCCCCAGAGCCAGAACAGGCTGAAACATTTTCCTTGACGGTAATCTGTTTCAAGGCAGGTCAGACCTGCATGAGTCTTTGAGCAACTCTATTTGTACAAGTCATGCTATAGCTGCCCAGTTCCGTTTTAATCATTCATGATGACCGACTCACTGTAAGCCCTTCTTTCTGTGCCACGGCTCTCACAAGAAGGCCTGGCTTCTCCCTTTTTCCATTTTAGAGTTTTGGTTCAGGAAGGGCACGGGTGAGACTGAGAAGGAAAAGGAGGTATATTTTCCTCCTTGGAACAATTTTTTTTTTTTTTTTTTTTTTTTTTAAGAGAAAGTGAAACTGCTGCAGAGTAAATCTCCTTCAGGAAGACTTCTCTTTGGTGTCTTTTAAATCAAATTTTGGAGACTCAGCATAAAGAAGTAGCCACCAAAATGATGATATTTACACACTGCCAGCAAACTCATTTCTTTCTGAGGATCCAGTAGTAGTTTCCAACTTCCATCTTCTGTTACCTATGTAAGTAAAAGCAGGAAGGCTGACAAATCTGTTACTTGATGGTATTTTTTTTTTTGAGACTAGATTAGTTTGGAAGGCTCTGCAGTCAATGTCCAAACTTCTTGGTATTCAGATAGCATCATTTAAAAATTCTTAGACAAAGAGGTGCCTGCCTTGATCCATTTTATTCAGATCAGGCCACTGAAGTTGACCTGCCTGAATAAAAAAGCCAAGGCTATATACAGTTATTCTAACATGGAAAAATTCTTGCTTTGAATGACCTAAAGAGCTCTAAGCATTTCATCTTTCCCAAGACATGCTGTATGTTCTACTAGCAATATACAAGATTATTTTAAGTGGAATGGAGATAAACTTTTGACAAACTGTCAAATAGTTCTATAAGTTTTAAAAATGCATATTTGGGAAAATACAATATGACAGGACAAATAATGATATATGGCTTCATTTTTTGTTTCTGTTTTTCATCCCTACTTTCATTTTTCTATTTTTACATATAAAATAAGAGGTGATTTAAAGAAAACTATTGAGCAAATCATAATACAGATAATTCACAAGGATGGCAAAGTGATGACTATAACAAGTAAATGAATGAGATGTGGGAAATTAGCCCATCTTCTCATGTCCTCTTGATCTCATTCTTTCCACTCTCACGGGCACTTTAATTTTCCAGACATCTATCTTTGATATTTTGATTCTCTCTCACTATATTTAATCCTCCTTCTTCGTGAGTTTTTGTTTACCAAACCCAAGAAAACAAAAACAAGCAGCCATTGACTTGCGCACATGCACACACACACTTCTCACATACAATCCTAAACCACGCTTATTTTTGAGACGCTTCTTCATTTCACGTCTAAACTTTTGGAAAGAGGATTCCAGAAGCTCACAGCTGATAGGCCAAATACAGCCCACAGATATTTTACAGTTGGCCCTCAATGCTGTTTTGTGTTTTGTTTTGCTTTTAAATTGAACACTTAGAAATCAGGCGATGTCACGCAAAAAATTCTGATTTTCTAGCTCCTTTTGGAAAGTCAGAAGACCAGTCACTACCGACCATTCAATCGGCCACAGACCTTTCCCCTCCCTGCGACTTCTCACACCTGGCCCACTTACCACGTTTGTGTTGCCTGACCATCCCCTCTGTTATCAGAATTAGCAACTAAGAGACAGACACGTGGTTACTCAGAACTTACCCCATGCAATCTGGCTTGTGTTTCTATTCTCTTCCCAAAGCTTTCCCAGAATGTCAATAATTAACTTACTAATAGCCAAAGCGCAGACATTTTCTCACTTCTCATCCCCAGGGATCAAGCTGCAGTGACATCCCTGTCCCTCAAAGTCACTACCCCTTGACATTGGATGCTGCACTCCCAGGTCCACCTCCTCCCTCTGTCACATTTCCTTTCTTTCCTCTTCTTCCTCAGCCCCCTTTGCCTCTTGTCTCATTCTCAGTTGACTCATTATATTCTCCCTCTTCATCTTTACTTTTATGGATATTAGTTAATATTTTCTTACAGTATGTCTCACCCTTCTATTCTCTGTGATTCAATTTTAAACTATTACAATTTAAACGATGGAGGCAGCGTAAGGTTAAGAGCAGGGACTCTGCTGCAGGCTTCACCACACATTGGCTGCATGACCTTGGTCAGAGTCCTTATGTTCTCTCAAGTGTGCCAGCAGAATGAAGAAAACAACTGCACCCACCTCATAGTCTGTGCTCAGATAAAATGAGATAAAATTTCTAAAGCACATGCATGGTATGGACTAAACAATCAGTGCATGTTCATTATTTTTTTACTCATTTTTCTTAATTTTGCTTTTTGCTTGAGACTTGTCTCCCCTCTAGACTGTGAAGTCCTTGAAGGTACAGATCATGACTTGTGGCTTCGTATTTGACCCAAAGTACCCAGTTTCATCCCTTCCAAATGGCAGGCACACGATTACTATTCACTGAATAAGTGGAAGAATGAATGAACTTCTGCAAGATTTGCCAGGAGCTTTCTTAGGAGAATTACAGGAACTGAGCTTGTCATCTTAGGATATGACAAAGTTTAACCGTTGTCACACTGTCCTCCAGAGACACAGGTTTACTCAGAATTTACCCAATTTAAGCCTTCTGAAGTGTCCCATTCTGCCCCAAATTCAGTCTAGCCAAAAAAAAAATCTCTAAATAAAGCATTTTTTAACTGACCTTTTCCTTAATCTAAATGGGGGAAAATAATACCACCACCACCCCCCCACCGAGGTTTGGTACACATTAAATCAGATGCTGCATGTAAAGAACTTGCAGTTTCTAACACTTCATGATGATTCAACAGATATTAGTTGTGACATAAAGGTTGTTACAATGATTACCCTTCCCAGGTGCCATCTAAGAAAATATTCGGTGATCCACAAATTGGATCACTCCCTGGTCACAGTGACACAAGGTCACTATTCCCAAGGAAAAACATCTGAGATGGAAAAGAGAACTTTGATTTTCCAGAGGAAGAAACTGGTATGGTCTAATGCGTCCTTCAAGTTAACGAAAGTATTATTAGAGTCATGAAGGCATCTGGATCTAGAGGGCATGGTGGGTGGGCCTATGAGGCTTCAACCTGCACACTGATTGCTTTTGTCAAGATGATTCTAACCTTGCAAAGTGTGTCTCCTGAACACATCACTTTTTTCCTCCTTCTGTTATCCAATTACCCATCACTTCTAGTATTTACCGACTGCCAAAAAAATGTGCCAGGATCAGCCTCTCATTCACAAATGAATAGTATAAACCATGATCAATCATATCTTTCCAGAGGGACTACTCACCTGGAAGATCCCTAATATCTTCCTAGAATCAGATACCAAACACGATCTCTATATACTCATAGGAGAGTATACAAGAATATAGAGAGGAATAGAATGTCTAGAAAAGTTTAAGATCTTCAGATATGCACATGTCTGATAAATCCACAACTTTAAAGCAGACACACAGTGAATTGGGTCAAGGTCAGCCTCCCTCCCTTACCAAACTCTGGGCATTGAGTGTGTGACTTAAAGCAGCTCCCATGAATAACAGCACATGACCCCAGCAGGCTCTTCAGAGACGGCCACATCTGGTGATTTGAAAGTGTGATCCGTGAGCCTCCGAGAGTGGGAGCAGGACAACATGAGGGAAGAGACAAGGGCAGAGGCGAGAGACCTGTTCCCGCGTTCACCACAGCCACACTGCTTTCCTCTCCTTTACAATTTGGGGGAAGACTTCCTGTGAAGACTTAGCCCTGGCTTAAAAATATTCAACAGAAAAACCACTGGTTTATCCAATTCCATTTTCCTGATGAAGAAACAGAATGCCAGAGAGGTGCTGCCATTTGCTAAGCTAAATCACAGGCCACAATGAAGGCACAAGTGGGACAAGAAGAGCTCTTCCACCTCCCACACTAGTTTTCTTTCAGATGATCCCAAATTTTTGAGAATCTTATGAAATTTGGCTTAAGACCAACCTCTTACATGAATCCTCCTCATACCCTTCGTCCATCTATGGCGATCCTTTCCCTAGCTCTAGGCAGCGGCAGCCTTTTCTGCCTGGATCAAGAAATAGAACTGGCTACATGATGGATTTCTCCTCCAGCAGTCATGAAGCAGTTTCAGCTCCATACTATGACAACACACATCCTGGCTCAATTAAGGCATTCCCCAAATGCTACTGCAGCTGTGGGTGTAATTTCTTACCCACCTGATCCTGGAAGAATTTGGAAGCCTACCCAAGGAAGGGAAGGTCATGGCCTTGAGAAGGAGAAGGAAAAAAGCTCCTGTGCCCAACTTTATGCGGGGTCCCAGAATTTGAAAACATGTTGGCTATGTTATAAGAACTAATATGAGACTTTGACAGGGGGATAGTAGTCCAAGATAGTAAACCAAAATGCCTACAGGGACCAAAGACATAAAGCAAAAATTTGAACTGGACTAGGTGGAAATAACAGAGGTTGTGAGGACCAGTACACATGTGCATCACCATTTAAAAATAAACATATATAAACACTGCTCTGGCCAAACAAGATTCCTTGCCAGCCTGCCTCCCCCACCAAATAAAAGTTAATGTCCCTCAAAATTAAGTATCATACAACTGCCACCTATTTTTCTGCCACGAATCACAATGAAATATATTCCTCTAGAAAATTCAAAATCCAAAGTCAATTCCAGAACAGTCATTTTTCTTGGGAATCTGCCCACCACCTACGAGAAGATGACGCCTGCCCCATACTCTCCATTCCTCATGAATGGTGAGCATGGGAAACGGGGTAGCCAAAATGGCCATTAGGTTTGGCGAATGCCAAATACTGCCTCCCCTATACCCCATTTTTTAAAATCAAGGATCTGATAAGCAAGATTAACTGGCTGTTGTCTCCTACTTATTTCTGCTAAAACTGAGGGATATTTAAAAAAAAAAAAAAATCCAAAGTACAATAGTAGTTCTTTGTGGAGAACTTTGAGAGCATCCCAGAGCAAACATGGTGTGCCGGGTTTCATGGGTAAAAGAAAACCTAGGTATCGAAAGGTGACAAATTTCAAGATCTCCAATCTCTATGCCCACTCCCCTCTATACCCTTAAATTATAGACTTGGAAAATAGAGAAAGATGAAAAATGTGTGGCATAATGCTCATATTCAATAATGTTTACTGGGCAGCAAGAAGAAAACACAGAGATGACAAGACAAGAGGAGAACCTGCTACAGTTTCCAGATACCCAGGAAAATCAAACTCACAAGGCAAAGCTTCAGGCCTACTTCCCCTTGGCAGTATGCTAGAAAAAACACTAATTTGTGAAATTAAAAAAGAATAAAACAGATATATAGCCAGACCTATTATCATGGGACTGTTTCTAAACAAAAGAGATACACTACAATTCAATCACCTGAAAGCTTCAGCCTGCGTGGGGGCAGTGCCAGGGGCCTGTTTTAAAACTGCTCCTTAATGCCAGTGTTATAAAAGGACCTTGTTATACCCCCAAGGTGGATAAAAGGCAGCAATTTTTTTTTCTGTTTAAAATTATTATTGTATTTTTAATATCATGACTCCAGCAAAGAGGGAAAATGTCCCAACTCTTGAAATCTCTATTCCACTGGGAACTAAGAGTAACTTGGGCTTGAAAACTGTTCAAGCAGAAAATTTTGCAAGAGGATGAAAGAAACAAATAATAATCCCAGTGGCTAGGAGGATGAAAGAAGCATGAGGTTCTGGGATGGACTAAGGAGAGGTGTCATGGACATTCCTTGCCTGGATTACCGGGGGCTGATAGCTGAGATGGGCTGAGTTGAGTCTGGAGGGAGAAGACGGTCAGTTCCAAGTGGGCAGAGCCCACGTTTCCCCACTTTTCTCCCAGCATCTAGAAAAACACGTGGCATTCAGGTGGTGCCCACTGCCTACTTGTTAAATGAATGAACGGACCTCTGGCAATCGCTCTCAGTTCCACGGTTTACACTCACTTGCCTGGGCTGCAAAGCCACCAGAAACATTCAATCAGGGCAAGCTCCGTCTCTGACCTCAGTCTGTCCCCCGTCAGGCTCCATTAATTTTCACAAGTCCTGACAGCTCTAACGTTAATACTCACACTTGCTGACGGAGCCACACAGCAGGTTCAGACTGCTACCTTCTCCTCTGAAACTCATGCATTAGGGTTTCTTCCATGCTTGCAATGGGAAACCAAGTCTAAGAAATATTAAACACAGAAAACTATATTACAATAATGTCAGGGCTGAGCCGGAAACCCAGGAGAGTGTAAGGAGTGCTGAGTGAAAACCCGGTGGTCCAACTGCAGAATGAGGGCTAGCCTAAGATGCCTCAGCCGACACACTCCCTCCTCTTCTTCAGCCTCCTCCATGCAGAGAATCCCAAGGTACCAGAAGATGCCACAAGCCGTAAGCCATACAAAGGAGACAAGAGCCCATCCCCCACCCAGGAAAGCAGACTCCTTCTGGACCTCAATGGTCACTGGTATTCGGCACTGAGAAGTATAAACCACAAGGGAGCAGGCAGTTAGCACCCATAATGACTAAAGACATAAAAACAGCTTAAAGATTTGATTGATCTACACGCATTTCCTATCTCAACTGTAACTTTAATCCAACATAACTTTCTGTGATTTAAACATTCAGGCACACACACTCATTCACACTCTTACATGTTAAAAGGCAACTACAAGGCAGTAAAAACAAATGACAATATTAGCAAATGACAATATCGTCTTTGTTTCCCAACTGAGTATCTCGAAGTTGCCACCCTGACCAACATGGCACGTTCTGCGTATGAAGATGGAGCAGTGAACGGTCCACTGAGATCCAGCTCCAACTACCCTCGAGTATTTCCATCCGGCTGGACAACCAGAACCACCCAGGTAGCTTCTTCACTGTATTC
>RCUC01167103.1:0-50795 GCA_003697995.1 Taxidea taxus jeffersonii
AACAGTATATTGCATCCTAGAAAATGTTATTCTTCCATTAAAAGACAAAGACTCTGGCTAAAAAGAAAGAAGAAAAGGAAGGAAGGGAGAAATGTGGATGGATTGAAGGAAGAAAAGAAGGAAGGAAGGTAGAAAATCCAGTGACAAATTAGTTTAAAAAGGAGCACTTAATATGTTGGAGAAATGTTGAAAATCAAAAGATGAAAGATAAAAAAGATAAGCCATAAAATTGCTAACAAAAGAAAGCAGGTATCAGAAGAAAACTTTCTAACTGAAGACAAAATCCATTAACTGGAACAAGGATATTAAATTGATAAAGGTCCAATTCCAAAAAAATATATAATTACATAATAATCTTGAGACCTTGGTCACATTTAGAAAAATGTTATATATATATATATGTATATATATATATACATATACATATATGTATATTATTAATATATGCTTCTGTTGATATAAAATTCTTATTTGCTTATTCTTATGTTTCTGTTTATATAAAACTCTTCTTATTCTTCTATATTTTTATTAATATGTATTAATAATATGCATACTAATATGCACATATAATATATTAATACATATATATACTACCAATAGTGTATAAAGGTAATAGTATATGTCATATACTATTATATATAGTTTGATATGTAATATATATTATATAGCATATTATATACTATGTAGTATATAGTATATATTAGTATATAATAGTATATGGTATAATATATAATACTATATATACTATTCAGAGTATATATCTGTGTTGTATACACACACAGATATTACTTAATGATATAAGGGGAAATAGTCATCAACAACCAGAGTAGAAAATTGAAGAGTCCTCTAATAAATTAATAATCAAGTAGTCAAAAATAAATGACAGATATAGCAAGCTTTATCAACAGAAAATACATATTGTTTTTAAATGCCCATAAAGAATGATTATGTATTAGCTTATAAAGAAAATTTCAATAAATTTCTCAAGCAGAAATTACGAAGACCACATCATCTAAAAAAAGAAATAACACTATAAATCCACAATAAGGGAATAGCTAAACCCGTATCCTCTCAGAACTAAAAAAAAAAAAATTTTCCTAAATAATGCCTCTACTAAAAAGGAAATAAAAAAATACATTACAGACTATTGAGAAATAACTGATGTCAAAAGAAAATTTACAGCTTTAAGTCTATACATTAAAAAAGACCTAGTTTGAAACATATGCACCAAGCATTTAATTCAAGGATCCAGAAAAGAAGAACAATATATACCTGAAGAAAAGAGAATAAAGGGGCAATGATAAAAACAGAAACAAAAGAAACAAAACCAAGATGGTAGACTTTGACAACCACAACAAAAGCTGACCTTTCTTCAGCCCAGTAAAACATAGTTCTGGTGCTATTTCGATATTTCAAATGATCTTAGAGAAAGAATAAAATCCTTAAATTCATTCTATGAAAGTGATGTAGTTTGCTATAAAAGATGACAATGACAAAGCAAAAATAAAAACTGAAAACTAATCTCTTATTCTTTCATTCAGTACATATTGACTATCTACTATAGGTACTATACCAGGCAATACGGATAAAGCAATAAATAAAAAGACAAATCCATACCCCACCTTTATGGAGATTAGATTTTGAAAATAAGCAAATCCATACATGACCAAGTATAGTTTATAAGAGGAATATGAAATATGTATGTTTGGAAATTTAATAAAATATATTATTAATAGGTCAAAACCCCCACATGATTAACATCATAAATGATTAAAGTTATTTGATAAAGTGCAATATCAAGTTCTATTTAAAATACTTTAACTAAATTAGAAACTATACAGGATACACTAATTTACATTATTCTACAAGATTTAGTTAATGCAACCAGATAAAATTAGAAGAGATGCAACATTGGAAAGGATTTGGAATTATCATTTGCTAATGATAAAATTACCTACATGAAAAAACCCAAGTGTATTAACCAAATTAGTAAGATACTTCATGGAGTAAGACAGTTCATGGCTTGTTAAAAAATGAATGTACAGTAAAAAAATAAGAATAAGGGTTTTATATAAACAGAAGCATAGTAGAACATGTAACAGAAAAAAAGAGTTCACAACAGCAACAAAAAGTACACAAACTTAGTAATGGTAATAAATCTCACAGAAGTTGCACTATTAAAATCGTGGGAATAGGAAGAGCTTTACTAGACAACATGTTATTTATATGGAAAAATAAAATTAGATCCCTATCTCAAATTCATACCTAAGATAAATTCTGGGTGGATTAAAGACCAACACATGAACAGAAAATTTAAATACAAGATTTTTAAAAATTAAAGAACATTATACATTATTTGTTAATAATGCATATATTTTGTAAAAATATTAAATTATCCATGCATATGAGCCCATTAATTTCAGAGCACTGGTTACCTTTGGAGACAGAGGGCAGGAGAAGGCCTAGAAGTGGGCTTTAGCTTTGTCAGTAATATATCATTACTTTGAGTAGTTTTTTGAAGATTTACTTATTTATTTTAGAGAGAGAAATAGAAAGGGGGGGCATGTAGAGGGAGAGGGAGGGAACTGAAGCCAACTCTCTGCTGAGGACAGAGCCCTATACGAGGCTCAGTCTTGAACCTGAAATCACAACCTAAGCTGAAACCAAGACTCAGTTGCTTAACTAAATGTGCCACCCAGGTTCCTGTATATATCATTCTTAAAAAAATAAAAAAGCGGGAGATAAGTAGGATTAAGTGTGTAGTTTGATTTGACTGAGTTACTTAATTACTTTCTGTACTTCTTCAGTATGTTTGAAATATTTCATAATGAAGAATAGGAAATTTGCGGCATCTATAATCCATTTAATCTTTACTTTGGAGAAAATTGTGAGACTAGTGGATTTATTCTAATTGTCACACTATTGAATAATACATGCTTTCCCTGTTTTAATTTGAAATACCTGTATCATTGCTTTGCGGCCTTTTGGCTAAGATCAAGTGAAATGCCTGTATCTTATCGTAAATTTTTCTATACATGGGCTTATTTGTCTTTTTTATCCTGTTCTTTTTTTTTCTTAATCTATTTTGGCCCCAGTACCACAATTTTAGTTATTAAAACTTTTACAACAAGTTTACAAATGAATAAATGGCCAAAACTGCATTACTTCTCTTCTCCGCCCGTTCCAAATCAACATTTGCTTGGTACCTCCTTAGTGTTTATTGTTCCTCATAGCATCAAAATAAATGTTAGGAGTAACTCCTGATGAAGCTTGGAATCCTTTATGTCAGCTCCATACAGATAGGGATTTCCATTTTATTCTTTGCTGTATCCCACCAGTTTCCACAGAGTTTGGCATACAGTAGTCTCTGAATATTTGTTCAATGAATTCGTTCATTAAAAAAAACCAAAACAAACCAAACATAAAAACCAGCAGCTGCGTGGCTCAGTGAGTTGGGCCTCTGCCTTCGGCTCAGGTCATGGTCTCGGGTTTTGGTCTTGGGGTCCTGGAATCAAGCCCCTGCATTGGGCTCTCTGCTTAGGGAGGAGCCTGCTCCCCACCCGCTCCGTCTCCGCCTGCCTCTCTGCCTACTTGTGATCGCTCTCTCTGTCGAATAAATAAATACAATCTTTAAAATACTGTATCTCTCAGTAAAGTTTTATAATTTTCTTCAGTTAAATTATACATGAAATTGCTCTTACATATCCTTATATATATCCTTGATATAATTTTTGTTATGATTAATATCCTTTTATTTTTAAAATTGATTATTAGCTAGTAGTGGAGTGATTTTGTGTTTTTTTCCAGCAAACTTGCTATCTTCTTTTAATCCTATTATAGATAATAGTAACATCTGCAAATAATGACATTTTGTGTTTTGCTAGCCAATCTGTATATTTCTCTTCTTTTCCTTTTCTTATTGGCTTGGGTAGAACTTCTAGGATGTTGAGAAGCTAGAATGACAATAGGTACCTTTTTTTTTTTTCATATTTTCAATGGAATGCTTGTTATTTTATAAATTTTATTTTTAGATTTTCATAGATACCTTTTACCAGATTAAGAAATTTTCCTCATACTCCTAATTTGCTAAGTATCTATTATAATTACTGTTGAGTTTTATTAAATGTTTTTTATACATCTAGTAAGATGAACACATGGTTTTTCTCCTTTAATATTCAAGGTACTAGATTATCTTGGCAGGTTTAAAAACAAAACAAAACATTGAGCCATTCCTGAATTCCTTGGATAAAGCCTACATGGTCAGGAGATAACTTTCATGCACATAAACATTATTCATTTCAATTTGCCAATGTTTTATTTACAATTCTTGCAACAAAGTTTCCATGTGAAACTGGTCCATAAGTTTTCTTTATTTCTTTGCCTGATTTTGATATTAAAATCAAAAGAACGATGCTTTTCTATTTTTCCTGAAACATTTCTTTCGTTTTCCACTCTAGTCCAAGCCACCACCTGAATTATCCTCTAATTCTCCCTTCTTTTCAGATTTATTTTTGCTCTTCCTTGCCGTCTTTTTTTTCTCACATCCTACCACATCACACATGTTCTAAAATATAAGTTCCAAGAGCAAAGAGCTTGCCTCTCCCAGAAATTTGGCCTCTGTCAAGCCTGTAACAAAATATGTGCTGAATAAATAAAAGAAATAAAATCCTACTTTTCATCTATCAGACTGGCAAAGACAAAAAACTTGAGATGTCCATATTGACACTTGGGGGAAAAATGAACACATATTTATATGCATATATCCTAAAGAGTAATTTGAAGATAACAACCAAAAGCCTTTAAAACGTGGTATCTTTGACCAAGAAGGTGCACTGCTAGCATTTTATTTTTCTGATGTAATTTAATAATGTGAAAACATTTTTAATCAAAACATTGTTCATCAGGAAAAATGGCAAACAAGCTAATTGTTCAGTGATATGTGATTTTTAAATAAATTATGATACATCCATACAGTGTAACAGTATGTACTTCTAAAATTGTCACAGAAAGATGTTTTGGACAAACTGTAAACTTTAAAAAGATGGTAATATAATGTGTATTATCATTCTGTTTTGGTAAAAAAGTTTACTTCTATGCATTGAACACAGCCTACAAGTATATACACAAAATATTGCTGTTATTTACAAAGCTTTTCTTTTCCTCTACCTATATTTTTCTACCTTTCTATCATGAACACTTCTATCAAAGCATAAATTTAAGAAGAAAATAATTCTAATATCATGTTGTTACCAATTTAATGAAAAATCTTTGGCACTGAGAAATAATATCAAATATTCATGCATGCGTGCGCGCGCGTGTGTGTATATATAAATGAAGGTTGCCTAGTATTTGAAACACACTTCTTTGGGGAATCTTGAAACTAATTACTAATGAGCAGTCATGTGACCTAGGTTCAGTGAAACTAATGTTTCCATCCAGAATTCTGAATTCTGTGAGAGCAATGCAGACACACAGAAAATCATTAGAGATTACTCATTGAACTGGTGGCCAAATTGAGACACTAAACTCCAAGAGTGTACAAGGGCAGCAGAGCATAGTAGCATGATAAAGAAAGTGGTACATCAGAAGCAATTCTAAAGCGGACTTTTTTTGTGGTATGATATTGGCTAGACTTTGCCTTTTTTGGTTTCTACTATGTTCTTAAGCCTTGTTCTCCGAAGTCCTTATAGATCCTATAGAGCTCTACTATGGTATTTTTTCAAAAAAGTCATTTTCTGTTTCAGACAGGTTAGTTTCTATTGTTTAGAATGAAGAATCCTGGTATAATTCTCAATTGGTACAATTGGCGACTGGTACAACAGCCTACCAATTATCTCCCAATTATCACCAATTAATGCTCTTGTATTTCAGAAATTGCCACTATTTTTCTAGGTAGGTCAAAAGGTAACTAGAGATTACATGGGCATAAATACCAGAGAGATCAGATATGAATAGCAGCCATGATATTTACTATTTGTTTGAACTTGGACAATAGATCTAATCTCTATAGTCCTTAATCTCCTCATGTGTAAATTACTCTGAGGATTCAATAAGATCATGTTAAAATTTCATATATCCAATATTTATCTTAAATTCTTAACTCTGCTCCCTTATTTCATGGCTCACATTATATCTACACTTTTTAAAACAAATTTTAAATTTTTTTATAAACATATAATGTATTATTAGCCCTAGGGGTACAGGTCTGTGAATCGCCAGGTTTACACACTTCACAGCACTCACCATAGCACATATCCTCCCCAATGTCCATAACCCCTCCACCCTCTCCCTATTCCCCTTCCCCCACCCCTCGCCCCAGTTTGTTTTGTGACATCAAGAGTCTCTTATGGTTTGTCTTCCTCCCAATCCCATCTTGTTTCATTTATTCTTTTCCTATTCCCCAACCCCACCCCCCGCCATTGCATCATCTCCACTTCCTCATATCAGGGAGATCATATGATAGTTATCTTTCTCCAATTGACTTATTTCGCTAAGCATAATACCTTCTAGTTCCATCTACATTGTCACAAATGGCAAGATTTCATTTCTTTTGATGGCTGCATAGTATTCCATTGTGTATATATACATATCACATCTTCTTTATCCATTCATCTGTTGATGGACATCTAGGTTCTTTCCATAGTTTGGCTATTGTGGACATTGCTGCTATAAACATTCGGGTGCACGTGCCCCTTTGGATCACTATGTTTGTATCTTTAGGGTAAATACCCAGTAGTGCAATTGCTGGGTTGTAAGGTAGCTCTATTTTCAACTTTTTGAGGAACCTCCATGCTTTTCCAGAGTGGTTGCACCAGCTTGCATTCCCACCAACAGTGTAGGAGGGTTCCCCTTTCTCCGCATCCATGCTATATCTACACTTTTAATTCATGTACACTTCCACCATAAATACCACTTGCCATTATGATCAATTCTTTCTATTTCATCAGAATATGAAAACTATGCATAAATCTAAATGTCTGCTTTCTTCAATACTATGCATTGGTTACTGCAGTCTGGTAGAGAAATTAGAATGACCCATATAAAGTCAAACTGCCTTTTGGCCAGAGTCACAATGCTATATTCAGATAAAAACAAACAAAATGGCAGCATATATCCAAAAAAGCACTGCAACGGGGGTGGGAGTTAAGGTGGTAGGAAAAGTAAAAATGAAAGAAGATGGGATCGGGAGGGAGAAAAACCAAAAGAGACTCTTAATGTCATAAAACAAACTGAGGGGGGTGGGGGAAAGAGGGGTTGGGTGAGGGTGGTGGGGTTACATCATATGTTTAAATAAAGCTTAAATAAAGTAAAAAAAAAAAAAAAGAAAAAAAAAAAAGCACTGAAAAGTGAAAAGAGAATCTGAATCTTTCCTGAACTCTAATGAATAAGAACTAATGTAAGATTCCATTGCTAATGCATAGTAAAAAATCCTAAAATTCTCTTTTGTCATCTCCTTAAATTATGGAGTAGGGCAGCTGCCCCAGAACCTAACCTCAGACCCCTAAATCTTCCTCAAGTTCTCTAAGCTCCACCCAATATAACTTTTTCTTTCAACACATCCCCTTCTCCAGTCTTTCTGGATTGATTATTTTCTCCCTCTAACTTCCTAATGTAAATAAATCAAGCTTTCTCAGCTTCTTTCAATTCTCCCTTTCCATCTATATAAAACACCCCCCCCCAAAAGGCCCTGAAGCTGAGCAAACAGGGATTTATTAACTTTTAAGTATCCATAATCTTTTATCCTCCCTGATGCATTCCAAAATTGCTCTTTTTTCTCTTCTCTCTCTCTTCTCCTGTCTCTCTTCCTTTCTCTCCCTCCCTTTCTCCTCCCTGCCACCACAACTATATAGATTTGAGCCATGATATATTTTGATCTGAGACCACAAGTATGTCTTTACACATACTTGGCAATCCTACATTTCCTGCTTGGTCTTTTTCCTCCATTTATCAGCTCTGATCTTTCTCCTGAGCTCCAGAAACACAAATGTCTCTACCTTTTGGACATCTTCATTTGGATGCCTTAAGGGCATGGGCATTTCAAACACAAAATTTAAAGTGAATGAAACACTCAGCAACTTTCTCCCTAAATCTTTTTTTCTCCTATATTCTCCAACCCAACATCAACTTTCACTTGGTCAAACAAAAACCCTAACTGTGATCCCTGACTTTTCTGCTTCTTTTATACTCTATATTCATTAATCACCAACTCCTAATCTCTCTAGTTATTTTAATCTCTTGCATTTGTACACTCTTGTACACATTAGTTGCCACTACCCTGGATTAGACTAGCACCCATGTTTTCTTCTATTTAGTCTTCCTGTCTCCTGGTCTGTCTTATTTCAGTTCACTGTTTTTACTATTGTTAAATAGTCTTTCTAAGATGTCAGTTTCATTCTGTCACTTAACTACATGGGTTATGGTGTCTGACTGCTAAGTTTTGAACCAGATTTAATGATCAACTAGGGAGGAGGGAAAGTACATGCTAACACAGACACTACAATCTATTTGCCTTGGTTCAAATGTCAACATCGTCTTTATTAATACCTTGGAACAATTAAGTTCGTAGAACTTAGTTTTCTTAATTGTAAAACTGAAATAACAAAAGAATCTATATTATAGAGAAGTTGTAAGGATTACATTAAACAGAAAGCTCTGACAGAGCCATGTAAATGTTTGCTATCATTATTATATGACCTTACGTAGATTATACAGCCTTTCAGTACTTCAGTCATCCAATCTATAAATAGGAGTAATATGTTATAACAGGTTTTTTGATATTAGGTGACATAATGGAACTCAATTAGATGTCATAACCTCTGTTAAAACATTCTCTGATCTTCCAATTTCCCAAGGTAGGAATAAATGTACATGACCTTACTGCACCAGTATATACTCTATATCACAGCACTGAACACAGGTAGTTACAACTGACTGCTTCTCTGTCTCCCTCCCCAAACTGGATGTTCTTGGATTGCAGGAGGTATGCATTGCCCAGTGGTTTTTCTATTGTACATCACAGCAAAATTTTATTATGCGAATGACTGAATCTATCTATATATGGATATAGATACAGATATAGATATCTGTATACAGTCTTTCCCAATGTCTAGCAAATAGTAGGCGGTCAATATATGTCAATTTTCTTTATCAATTTTCTCAGTCTGTGGTGGGGATGGTGGTAGGACAGTAGCCTACTAGAGCTCTTTTTCCTTTTAGTTTTAACCTCTATCAAAGTACCAGACCATTTGGTGATGAGTTCTTTTACCTGGATCCAAGCCAGCTGTCACTGCTGAGTTTCAGTATCCTAACTGCAATAATCTCATAAGAAATTAAGTCACTATTTCAATATCTGGGTCTTTTTCTGAAGGGCCAACAGTGAAGAAAAATGCCTAACAATGTTAGTGTCAGAGTACTTTCTTTTATTTTTAAAAGATTTTTATTTATTTATTTGTCAGAGATAAAGAAAGAGAGAGCACAAGCAGGGGAAGTGGCAGGGAGAGCGAGAAGGAGGTTCCCCTCTAAGGAAGGAGCCTGATGTGGGACTTGATCCCAGGACTCTGGGATCAAGACCTGAGCTGAAGGCTCAGGTGCTTAAGGTGATTAAGGCTTAGGTGATTAAGCAGGTGCTTAATCAACAGAGCCACCCAGCTGTTTCAAGTCTGAGTACATACTTCAAACACTATAGTGTCACAGTGACCTTGATAAACTTGATTTTTTTCCCACTAAGCATCTTCACAGACTATATGAGGTTTGTTAAGTTTAAAAATTTTGCCATGGAGATCCCTTAAATTTCTCATAAAGATACTTGGTATTTTATACATATTCATAATTAGAATACGAATCATTATCTTTCAGGGTTTCCTTATGAGACACCTCTTATAATTTGATACAAAAAAATCTTGGTTAGATGGAACTGGTCCATGCTCTGCATGAAATGTGAGACTTCTGGACCCTTTTAGTAGCACTCTCCAATAGCAATAACTCTTTGTCCTCACTGTGACAGTCCATAATGCCTCTAGACATTTCCAAGCTCTGTCTAGGGAGTGAGAGCCAGGGGAACAAAAATGATCACACTTAGTTGAGAATAATTTTCAGTTAGATCATTCACCTGACCTTTAAAATATATCCATTTCTCTAATATACTTATTACTTTGCCCTGATACCTTACTGATGAAATCAAGGTAAAGGTAATAGTTACTTACTTTCTCTCTTAAGAGATGAATTGTATTTTTGACATACAGTAAGATGTTAGGGGAAATCAACATTTGCATTAATTGCTGAATAGGTATACATTTGCTAAACATTATCTTTGAACTATTTTTTTAAAGATTTTATTTGTTTATTTGACAGAAAGTGAGAGAGGGAACACAAACAGGGGGAGTGGGAGAGGGAGAAGCAGGCTTCCCGCCAGCAGGGAGCCCAAGGTGGAGCTCAATCCTAGGACCCTGGGATCATGACCTGAGCCAAAGGAAGATGCTTAATGACTGAGCCATCCAGGTGTCCCTAAACTATTTTTATTTATACTCAGTTAACCTACAGAACTTGGTACTCCCTCTGAAAATATGAAGGAATTCCTCCGAAAAATGACCACAACTCTTTGAAGAACCATGACAAACAGATATTTTAAATTGAATAGAAATTATATAAAATGCTTTATTTTCTAATTCTTTTAAAGATCTTATTTATTTTTTCATTTGAGAGAGAGAGAGTGAGCAGGGGGAGCCACAGAGGAAGAGGGACAAGCAGACTCTGTGTTAACTGAGGAGTCCAATGTGGAGCTCAATCCCATGACCCCGAGATCATGACCTGAGCCAAATCCAAGAATGGAACACTTAACCGACTGAACCAGCCAGGTGCCCTTAAATGTATGTTTTAAATAAATTTATATAGACAATTCTATCACATGCAGAGGGAGTGGGAGAGGGAGAATAGGCTTCCCGCAGAGCAGGGAGCCTGATGCAGGGCTTGAAGCAGGGCTCAAAGCAGGCTTGAAGTGGGGCTTAATCCTAGGACGCTGGTATCAGGACCTGAACTGAAGGCAGATGCTTAATGACTGAGCCACCCAGGCTCCCCTGTTACTGGGAAATTTTTAATAAAAATGCTATGAATAGATACTGAATACTTTCAAGTACCTTTCTGTCACTTTCACGAAAATGGTCATACAAACTAAAAATGTTATAAAAATGAAGACCGATCATTTTTAATTTTGATAATAAGAATGATAAAGAACTTGGGACACCTGGGTAGCTCAGTTGGTTAAGCATCTGCCTTTGGCTCAGGTCATGATCCCAGGGTCCTGGGATCCAGTCCCAGAAGGGGTCTCCTTGCTCAGCAGGGAATCTGCTTCTCCCTCTGCCTGCTGTTCCCCCTGCTTGTGCTTTCTCTCTCTGACAAATAAATAAAATCTTAAAAAAATGAAAATGATAAAGAAGTACAAAATGCATGGGAATTCTTGCCTTTCTTTTCTTTCTTAAATCTCTATTGGGTTTCCTGGTTGTTAAGAATTGAGAGTGATTTTTTTTTAAAGATTTTATTTTATTTACTTGACAGAGAGTGATCACAAGTAGGCAGAGAGGCAGGCAGAGAGAGAGGAAGGGAAGCAGGTTCCCCGCTGAGCCGAGAGTCCAAAGCGGGGCTCGATCCCAGGACCCTGGGATCATGACCTGAGCCGAAGGCAGAGGCTTAACCCACCGAGCCACTAAGGTACCCCGAGAGTGATTTTTTTAAAAAAATATTTTATTTATTTGACAGAGAGAGAGAGAGCATGAGCAAGGAGGAGGAGCAAAGGGAGAGGGACAAGCAGACTTACTGCTGAGCAGGGATTCTATCTGACAAAATACAGCATCCTTTCTTGATAAAAACCCTCAAGAAAGTAGGGGTAGAAGGAACATACCTCAACATCATAAAGGCCATATATGAAAAACACAGCAATTATCATCCTCAATGGGTAAAATGGAAAGCTTTTCCCCTCTAAGGTCAGGACTAAAACAGGGATGTCCAGTCTCACCACTGCTACTCAACATAGTACTGGAAGTCCTAGTCTCAGTATTCAGACAAAAAAAAAAGAAATAAGAGGTATCCAAATTAGCAAGGAAGAAGTCAAACTTTCATTCATCAAAGACAACATGATACTTTATGCAGAAAAACTGAAGACTCCACCAAAAAATTGCTAGAATTGATACATGCATTCAGCAAACTTACAGGATAAAAATTGATATACACAAATCTGTTCCATTTCTATACACAAATAATGAAGCAGCAGAAAGAGAAATCAAGGAATTGATCCCATTTATAATTGCAGCAAAAACCATTAGATACCTAGGAATCAACCTAACCAAAGAGGTAAAAGATGTTCAACGTCTGAAAACTATAGAACGCTTATGAAAGAAATTGAAGAAGACACAAAGAAATGGAAAAAGAAAAAAAATACAGTCTGTTCAACAAATGGTGTTGGGAAAAATGGACAGGGACATGCAGAGGAATGAAACTGGACCACTTTCTTACATCATATACAAAAATAAATTCAAAATGGATGAAAGACCTAAATGTGAGACAGGAAACCATGGATTGGAAGAACAAATATTGTTAAAATGTGTACACTATCCAAAGCAATCTACACATTCAATGCAATCCCTATCAAAATAACACTGCTCTTTTCAAAAAGCTAGAACAAACAATTCTAAATTTTGTATGGACCTGGAAAAACCCTGAATAGCCAAAGTAATGTTGAAAAAAAAAAAAGGCAGAGGCATCACAATTCCGGACTTCAAGCTGTATTACAAAACTACAGTCATCAAGACAGTATGGTTCTGGCACAAAAACAGACACATAGACCAATGCAACAGAATAGGGAACCCAGAACTGGACCCACAACTCTATGGTCAACTAATCTTCAACAAAGCAGGAGAGAATATCCAATGGAAAAAAGTCTCTTCAACAAATATTGTTGGGAAAACTGGACAGTGACATGCAGAAGAATGAAACTGGACCACTTCCTTACCACATACACAAAAATAAATTCAAAAATGGATGAAAGACCTAAATGTGAGACAGGAAACAACCAAAATTCTAGAAGAGAACACAGGTAGCAACCTCTTTGACTTTAGTCACAGCAAATTCTTACTAGACATGTCACCAGAGCCAAGGGAAACAAAAGCAAAAATGCACTGTCAGGACCTCATAAAGATTAAAAGCTTCTGCACAGTAAAGGAAATAGTCAACAAAACTAAAAGGCAACTGATGGAATGGGAGAAGATTTTTGCAAATGACATATCAGATAAAGGGCTAGTATGCAAAATCTATAAGAATTTATCAAATTCAGCACCCAAAAAAATAAATAATCCAATCAAAAAATGGGCAGGAGACATGATCAGGCATTTCTCCAAAGAATACATACAAATGGTCAACAGACAAATGAAAAAATGCTCAACATCTCTCATCATCACGGGAATACAAATCAAAACCACAATGAAGTACCACCTTACACCTGTCAGAATGGCTAAACATAACAACTCAGCAAACAACAAATGTTGGTGAGGATGCAGAGAAAGGGGAACCCTCCCACACTATAGGTGAGAATGCAAACTGGTACAGCCACTATCCTATGACTTAGCAGTTCCACTGCTAGATATTCATCCAAAAGATACAAAAATGCTGATTCAAGGGGCATATGCACTCCAATGTTTATAGCAGCACTATTATTAATAGGCACAGTATGGAAAGAGCCCAGATTCCATAGATTGATGAATAAAGAAGATGTGAGATACACACTCAAACACACAAAATGGGATATTACTCAGTCATCAAAAGTTATGAAATCCTGCCATTTGCAATGATGTAGTTGCAACTAGAGCATGTTATGCTTAGTTAAATACGTCAGTGACACAAAGACAAATACCATATGATTTCACTCATATTGGAATTTAAGAAACAAATCAGATGAACATAAGAGACTCTTAACTATAGAGAACAAACTGAGGGTTGATGGAGAGAAGGTGGGGGGGATGGTCTAAAAGGTGATATGTATTAAGGAGGGCACTTATTGGGATGAGAACTGCATGTTATATATAAGTGATGAAGAACTAAATTCTACTCCTGAAATCAATATTGTACTATATGTTACCTAACTTAAATTTAAATAAAATCTTGGAAGAAATAAAAAGGATTAGGAATGGTTACTTGAAATCATAATCAGATTAAACATTAAAAGTCTTTTGTCCATTTTTCTTTTTTTTTGAGGTGGTATTGATTTGTGATAATTTCTTTTCAATTATACATGTTGAAATGTCTTCTCCAGTTTGCAACTTGTTTTTTCATTCTTTTAAGGTAACTTATGAAAGAAGAAACATCACAATTATAATGCAATAACAATAATCTTTTCCTTAATAACTTTTTAAATTTTGTATCTTAAATTTTTACCTATTCTGAATAAATAATCAATGAACCCAATACCATTTATTGAAAAGTCAACCCTTACCACAATACCAGCTCTGTTATATAAGTTTCCAACCACATAGAGGTCTCTGGGCTGTCCTTTTTCACTCCATGGGCCAATCCATCTATCTTTACACAATTATAATACTGTATTAATTACTAAGGTTTTATACCAAATTTTCATCTCTGACAGATCAAGTCTCGACCTCACCTTACTCTTCTTTAGGACTATCATATCATTACCTTAATCATATCTTTTATTTATTAAACAGATTTGTTTTATATTGTTCAGTAATTTTAATATGTTAAATGTTTGAAATCTTATTCTTCTATTATTTCTGATACTCTTTCCTGATATTTGGTAATTTTTATTGTAATCTCATTTTTTATTTTTTTAATTTAACCTGTGGGAATTTTTTGAGTTCTATATTCAAAGTAGATTCCTTTGGAGAGAATTTGTGTTCTACTAACTACTTGGGGGATTTTAAACTTGGGACCACATTAAATTATTGGCTTTAATTTTCTTTTTCATATCATCTGTGTTGTGAAGTTGGGCAGCAAACCTTCAAGACCAGCTTGTGGTTACAAATGATCAGGGAGATATTTTACTATGCTCAGTGCCAAGATGTGAAGCAATTAGTTATTCTTGAAGTGCTGTGGGAGGTGATAGGCTGATTTTATTACGCACGTTCACAATGAAGGTGCAGAGATTTCTAACTCTATGCTGAGGCCCCTCATATTTAAAAAAAAAAAATCTTGGATTTTGACTCTTTCTTGTTCCTCTTTCAATGAGGGAAAAGTCTGTAAAAACCTTAGCCCAGGGTTTACCAGGCTCAACAAATACTCTAAAGCTTACTGCTCTGGATGGCACTTATATTTGTTTATTGTTTCGTTGTTTTGTTTTATTTATTAAAAGATTTTACTTATTTATTTGGGAGAGAGAGAGAGAGAGAAGCAGACTCCCTGATGAGCAGGGAGCCTGAATCAGGGCTCGATCTCAGACCCTGGTCTCATGACCTGAGCTGAAGGCAGATGCTTAACCAGCTGAGCCACCCAGGTGCCCCTGTTGCTTTATTTTAACCTTTTGGGATACGCAAATCATCACATTTTTCACACCATCTTTCCAGTTCATAGATGCATGCAATACTACTTTTATATCTATCATATTGTTTTTAGTTGTTTACCATGAGATGTAGGGTATCTAGTTCACCATACTAACAAGACACAAAGGTTGAATTTTGTTTCCCCCTTATCTTCATCTATTCTTTACCTTATTTCTTTTAAAATGTCTCTATTCTTTTTTTTTTCCTGGTTTCAAAAAACCAGATACTCAGTTTGAAAAAAACCTGAAGTGATATGAAGTATGAATTAGGAAAGCCAAAAGTCACAGCCCCCTAATCCACCTCCCCAGTTTGCTCTCATATAATATATATTTTTATTTTCACAAAAATAGTATTATGCTGGTGCCTGGGTGGCTCAGTGGGTTAAGCCTCTGTTTCATCTCAGGTCATGATCTCAGGGTCCTGGGATTGAGCCCTGTATGTGGCTCTCTGCTCAGCAGAGAGCCTGCTCCCCCCACCCCACCCCTCTCTCTGCCTGCCTCTCTGCCTACTTGTGATCTCTGTCAAATAAGTAAGTAAAAATCTTAAAAAAATAGTATTATGCCTAAATATATTCCCCTCTTGTCCCTAACATGGTTTAAAAAAATAAACATATATCAGGTAGAATTTAACATGTCATTAATTATTGATCTACTTCATGAATATTTTCAAAAGAAAACACTGTCTTGCAAATATTGAATTTTTTTCTCTTTTTTCAATTTAAAATCCTATTTTCTGAAAGACATTCTGAAAGTATATTTTAACTTGTTTTATTAAATATGCAATATTCTATAACAGATCCACATTTCACTTATAACTATGTTATTTATCAATAAACAGATTCATTATGACATATTTTCAAAGTTTGACATTCTCATCTCTCTTGATAAAACTGTATCATCAGAAGTTATTAACTTCAATGGATTTAGAATTTTATAATTCATTAGGTACAGTGGGATAACAAAATATTCTCAACATGCTAAGAAAGTGTTATTTCAAATGACTCTAAGCAGATTTAAAGTAGTTATTATACTCCTGAAATGGATTCAGTATTCTAACTGGCTTTGGGCTACCATCTTCTCTGGCTATCCTTATATACTATGAAAAAGTAGCTCTTCTGAGAGATCAAATGAACAATTACTGACATTTGCCATCTTCAATATTTTGAATGTCCACTATTCAAGAAGGTAGAGGTTACACATATTTTTAAGATGTGCTGAACACCCATACTAATTTATTTAAAGTACTTACTAATTGAAATAAAATAGTCCCCTTACTATAGAAGTTATTTATTATAGGAAAAAGATCAAAGATCTTTGTTTCAAATTTTGTCTATTTTATCCAAAGAGGTTTTGAACAGGCTTTTGGAAAACTTTTGGAAACAAAGGAAAAAGCTCTTTAAGAATTAAAACTCATGGGGCGCCTGGGTGGCTCAGTGGGTTAAAGCCTCTGCCTTCGGCTCAGGTCATGGTCTCAGGGTCCTGGGATCGAGCCCCGCGTTGGGCTCTCTGCTCAGTGGAGAGCCTGCTTCCCTTCCTCTCCCTCTGTCTGCCTCTCTGCCTTCTTGTGATCTCTGTCTCTCTGTCAAATAAATAAATAAAATCTTTAAAAAAAAAAAAAAGAAAGAATTAAAACTCATTTCTGGCAGGGATGGGTTGCAGAGGCTGCACCAAAACCTGCTACAAAGTTTAACAAAGAAAACAACTGGATAACAACTGGGTGGTTCAATTGGTTAAATGTCTGCCTTTGGTTCATGTCATGGTCATAGGGTCCTTGGAGTAAGCCCCCTGTTAGGATACCTGATTAGTGGGGAGTCTGCTTCTCCCTCTCCTGTGCTCTCTCTCTCTCCCTCTCTTTCAAATAAGTAAATAAAATCTTAAAAAAAAAAAAAAAGAAAACAACTGGATAAAAATTCACATTTATACCAACCATGGATTCAAGGAACAGTGACAGAGATAGGAAAAAGAATAGGTGGAAAGAAAATTCTTTTTAATTATAAAAAGTTCATGACAAAATGAGAGAAAAACTCTAGGCCATAAAAAGTGCTCTGCAAGAAAGTTACTATAATTATGGTATACTAGGTTTTCCAATGAACAATATTTATATAACATTAATAAGCTCATCATTTATTTTTGAAACTATATTGGCAAGGTGGGGGCACAGAGAGCTACAAGTGAGCTAAGTCATCATCTAATGATAATAGATACATCATGTTTATAATATCTATAATTCCTATCTATAATTTCTATTTATAGAATTTGTAATAATAATTTATTTATAATGTCTCATAACAGTAAACCTGGATATAGCAGCAAAAACCCCCACATCATTTACAAATAGGTAGCTGAATTACTCTGGGAATTAAAAGCAAGTAAAGATTAAAGCAGTTAAATATTAAAAGCAGTTATCTCTAGGTTAGGTGGACTCCTAGGGAGGGGATACTCAATATTATTTGACTTAACATGTCCATATAATATGTTATCCTTTTTCTCTTTTTTAAATTAACATTTAATGTATTATTTGTTTCAGGGGTACAGGTCAGTGAATTATCAGTCTTTAACAATTTCATAGCAGTCAACATAGCACATACCTTCCCCAATGTCCATCACCCAGCCACTCTATTCCTTGTATCGCCCTCCCCTCTAACAACCCTCAGTTTGTTTCCTGAGATTAAGAGTCTCTTATGGTTTGTCTCCTTCCCCGGTCCCATCGTGTTTCATTTTTCCCTCCCGTCCCCCCATAAACCCCTGCCCTGCCTCTCAAATTCCTCATATCAGAGAGATATGATAATTGTTTTTCTCTGATTGACTTATTTCACTTAGCATAATACCCTCTAGTTCCATCCATGTCATTGCAAACACCAAGACTTTGGGTTTTTTTGACAGCTGCATAGTATTCCATTATATATATATATATATATATATATATATATATATGTACATATATATATACACACACCACAATTTCTTTATCCATTCATCTGTTGATAGAACATCTAGCCTCCTTCCATAGTTTGGCTATTGTGGACATTGCTGCTATAAACATTCAGGTGCATATGCCACTTCGTTTTACTACATTTGTATTTTTAGGGTAAATACGCAGTAGTGTGATTGCTGGGTCATAGGGTGGCTCTATTTTCAACATTTTTTTTTAAAAGATTTTATTTATTCATTTGACAGAGATCACAAGTAGGCAGAGAGGAAGGCAGAGAGAGAGAGAGAGAGGAGGATGCAGGCTTTCCGCCGCACAGAGAGCCTGATGCGGGGCTTGATCCCAGGACTCTGGGATCATGACCTGAGCTGAAGGCAGAGGCTTTAATCCACTGAGCCATTGAGGCACCCCTATTTTCAACTTTTTGAGGAGGCTCCATACCGGTTTCCAGAATGGCTGCATCAGATTGCACTCCCACCAACAATGTAGGAAGGTTTCCCTTTCTTTGCATCCTCGCCAACATCTGTCTTTCCTGACTGGTTAATTTTAGCCATTCTGACTGGCGTGAGGTGGTATCTCATTGTGGTTTTGATCTGTATTTCCCTGATGCCAAGTGATATGGAGCACTTTTTCGCGTGTCTGTTGCCCATGTGGATGTCTTCTTTGCAGGAATATCTGTTCATGTCCTCTGCCCATTTCTTCATTGGATTATTTGTTCTTTGGGTGTTGAGTTTGATAAGTTCTTTATAGATTTTTGATACTAGCCCTTTATCTGATATGTCATTTGCAAATATCTTCCCCCATTCTGTCAGCTGTCTTTTGGTTTTGTTGACTGTTTCCTTTGCTGTGCAAAAGCTTTTGATCTTGATGAAGTCCCAATAGCTCATTTTTGCCCTTGCTTCCTTGCCTTTGGCGATGTTTCTATGAAGAAGTTGCTGTGGCTGAGGTCGAAGACGTTGCTGCCTGTGTTCTCCTCAAGGATTTTGATGGATTCCTGTCTCATGTTAAGGTCTTTCATCCATTTTGAATCTATTATTGTGTGTGGTGTAAGGAAATGGTCCAGTTTCAGTTTTCTGCATGTGGCTGTCCAATTTTCCCAACATCATTTATTAAAGAGACTGTCTTTTTTTCTATTGGACATTTTTTCCTTCTTTGTCAAAGATTAGTTGACCATAGAGTTGTGGGTCCATTTCTGGGCTCTCTATTCTATTGCCCTGATCTATGTGTCTGTTTTTGTGCCAGTACCATATGTCTTGATGATTACAACTTTTTAATAGAGCTTGAAGTCTGGGATTGTAATGCAGCCAGCTTTGGTTTTCTTTTTCAACATTCCTTTGGTTATTCAGGGTCTTTTCTGGTTCCATATAGATTCCAGGGTTATTTGTTCCATTTCTTTGAAAAAAATTGATGGTAATTTGATAGGGATTGCATTAAATGTGTAGATTGCTCTAAGTAGCATTCTACACTATCTTTTTTAAAGGGAAAAGAATAAGGTCATAATAAGGGAATCTAAGGCTGTATATGCATTCTCACTCCATTTCTTCATTTTAGTAACCAATGGAGAGGCAACGTGGTGTGATGGGGGTTGGATTTGGATCCATACAAATATGGATTTGAATTTTGGATCTATAAGCGACTGATTCAAATGTCTGTCAGAACATCAGTTAATATATTTGAGAGCATATTGTTTTTGTATATAATTAGGCAAAATGATTTCTAGCATGCAGAGATATTGTAGGGACTATCAATAATCTATGTGGAGCATATGGCATGTAGAAAACAATAATAGTAGTTGCTATAATTAATCATCATCTCTTACTAATGAAAACAACAGCAAACTATCAAAGTTTACAATTTCTTTTTTCCTCCAAAGATTTGTATTTATTTATTTGACAGAAAAAGAGATAGCACAAGTAGGGGGAGCAGCAGCCAGAGGGAGAGAGAGTGGGAGAAGCAGATTCCCCACTGAGCAGTAAACCCAGTGTGGGGCTCTATCCCAGGACCTTGGGATCATGACCTGAACTTAAGGCAGGCATTAACTGACTGAGCTACCAGGCACACTGAATTTTCATTTTTTCAATTTCATTTTTTTTCCTTTAAAGATTTTATTTATTAATTTGACAGAGAGAGATCACAAGTAGGCAGAGAGAGAGGGAAGCAGGCTCCCTGCTGAGCAGAGAGCCCGATGTGGGGCTCAATCCCAGGACCTTGAGACTATAGCCTGAGCTAAAGGCAGAGGCTTAACCCACTGAGCCACCCAGGTGTCCCTGAAGTTTTTAATTTTCAAAGCTACAATCTTACATTGAAATCTGAATCATATAACTATCAGGTGAATTTTATTATCTGCATTTTATAGTTGAGCAAAAAGGATAAGTATACTTGCCCAAATCTATCAGTAGGAACTTAAACTTGAAACAAAACTGCAAATACTCAATCTCTCTCAAAAATAATTCTCATTCAAACAATAAATAGGAAAGTGGAGATGGCCTTTTCTGAGTAGAATACTTTAAATAACAAAACTTTTTCATTAGAGCTAGCAATAGGGTGATTAGTGGTGGGGAATATATAAGAAAAGTTTCAAAGAGAAAATAGCTGTGAATCTAGGTATTAGTTCCAGGCCCAAGGTTATCTAATACTCAAAAGATAGAAAGAAATCTAATTATTTTCACTGAAAGTAGCCTATATAACAGAACTAACAGAACTCTAATAGTAGAGTTAGATTCAATTGTGATCATGTACTTCCTGACCTAACTTTGTTACTCATTTGTACCTAAGCCCTCATAATTTTGTAAAGCATGCTCAAAAATTTATCATTCCTTTAAAATGGACAGACTTTCAGGGAGGTGGGCTGTAATATAACTTTTCAAGTCTGACGCTGTCTTGAATTGTTATAATTCACAGAGTCAATGAAAACTTCATTCATATGACATCTACTCCCTAAATCTCAAGCACAGTGTCTCTGACACTGTTAACCACTTATGAACCTCCTGTGAAGGGCTGGACTTGCAAATCCAGGACTGTGAACAATGAACTAGATTCCAACTAAATTTTAAACTTCGATCACAGGGATGTTGGTAAGCCTTATTCCCCACTGTATCACCAGTGTTTACCACAATGCTGGGCAAATAACAGGTGCTCAGTCAGTATTTGTGAAGTGAATAAATAAGTGTATGAAAGAGTTAATAATAATTCTTAAGAGGAGTCAAGATGGTGGAGAAGTAGCAGGTTGAGATGACATCAGGCAGCAGGAGATCAGCTAGATAGCCCATCAAACCATTCCGAACACCTACGAATCCAACAGGAGGTGGAAGAGAAGAAAAACAACAATTCTAGAAACAGAAAATCGACCACTTTCTAAAAGGTAGGACCAGCGGAGAAGTGAATCCAATGTGACGGGAAGATAGACCCCAGGGGGAGGGGCCGGCTCCCGGCAAGCGGCGGAGCACAAAATCAGGACTTTTAAAAGTCTGCTCCACGGAGGGACATCGCTCCAGAGGCTAAACTGGGGTGAAGACCTCACGGGCACAGCGTGGACTCAGGTCCCGCGGGGTCACAGAAGGATCGGGGGTGTCTGAGTGTCGCAGAGCTCACAGGTATTAGAGCAGGAAAGCCGGCTGCGGAGACAGAGCCAAGGTTTCCTAGAGCCGTGGTCTGTGACATGGGCCGGTGCTCTGTGCGAGGGGTCCCCACAAGATCCGGGGAGACTCCAACCCGGGAGAGCTCAGGGATCTACGAGTTTCAGAGACTCCAGGTGGGACTCTGCCAGAGACAGAGACGCTTGGTCACAGGCTGGGTGAGCTCGGAGCACTCCCAGAAGCCAGTGAGACGGGACTGATTACGCACGATTTTCTTCAAGTGCGGCCGGAGGCTGGGGAGCCAGGAGTGATTAAACGCTTTTCTCTGAAGGCGCACTGAAGACTGGGGCCTCTAGCTCTCGGCTCCTCCTAGCCAGAGATTGGGAGGTCGCCATTTTCATTCCCGTCCTCCGGAACTCTACGGAAAAAGCGTTCAGGGAACAAAAGCTCCTGAAAGCGAACCTGAGAGGATTACTTAGCCCCCGGCCCCTGCTAAGGGCGGTGCAATTCCGCCTGGGGCAGAGACACTTGAAAATCACTACAACAGGCCCCTCCCCCAGAAGATCAACAAGAAATCCAGCCAAGACCAAGTTCACTTAACAAGGAGAACAGCGGATTCTTATCTGGACAAAATGACAAGGCGGAAAAACTCACCACAAAAAAAAGAACAGGGGGCAGGACCGAAGGCTAGGGACCTAATCAATACAGACATTGGTAATATGTCAGATCTGGAATTCAGGACGATGATTCTCAAGGTTCTAGCCGGGCTTGAAAAAGGCATGGAAGATATTAGAGAGACGCTGTCAGGAGAAATAAAAGCCCTTTCTGGAGAAATAAAAGAACTAAAGTCTAATCAAGTTGAAATAAAAAAAGCTATTAATGAGGTGCAATCAAAAATGGAGGCTCTTACTGCTAGGAAAATTAGGCAGAAGAAAGAATTAGTGATATAGAAGACCAAATGACAGAGAATAAAGAAGCTGAGCAAAAGAGAGAAAAACAACTACTGGACCACGAGGGGAGAATTCGAGAGATAAGTGATGCCATAAGACGAAACAACATTAGAATAATTGGGATTCCAGAAGAAGAAGAAAGACAAATAGGAGCAGAAGGTATACTGGAGAGGATTAATGTAGAGAATTTCCCTAATATAGCAAGGGGAACAAGCATCAAAATCCAGGAGGTGCAGAGAACACCCCTCAAAATCAATAGGAATCTGTCCACACCCTGTGATCTAATAGTAAAATTTACAAGTCTTAGTGACAAAGAGAAAATCCTAAAAGCAGCACGGGACAAGAATTCTGTAACATACAATGGTAAAAATATTAGATTGGCAGTAGACTTATCCACAGAGACCTGGCAGGCCAGAAAGAACTGGCATGATATATTCAGAGCACTAAATGAGAAAAACATGCAGCCAAGAATACTTTATCCAGCTAGGTTATCATTGAAAATAGAAGGAGAGAGAAAAAGCTTCCAGGACAAACAAAAACTGAAAGAATTTGTAAACACCAAACCAGCTCTACAGGAAATATTGAAAGGGGTCCTCTAAGCAAAGAGAGACCCTAAAAGTATTATCAGAAAGGAACAGAGACAATATACAGTAACAATCACCTTACAGGCAATACAATGGCACTAAATTCATATCTCTCAATAGTTACCCTGAATGTAAATGGGCTAAATGCCCCAATCAAAAGACACAGGGTTTCAGAATGGATAAAAAAACAAAACCCATCCATATGCTCCCTACAAGAAACTTATTTTAGACCTGAAGACACCTCCAGATTGAAAGTGAGGGGGTGGAAAACAACTTACCATGCTAATGGACATCAGAAGAAAGCTGGGGTGGCAATCCTTGTATCAGATCAATTAGATTTTAAGCCAAGACTATAATAAGAGATGAGGAAGGACACTATATCATACTCAAAGGGTCTGTCCAACAAGAAGATCTAACAATTTTAAATATATATGCCCCTAACATGGGAGCAGCCAACTATATAAACCAATTAATAACAAAATCAAAGAAACACATTGACAAGAATACAATAATAGTTGGAGACTTTAACACACCCCTCACTGAAATGGACAGATCATCCAAGCAAAAGATCAACAAGGAAATAAAGGTCTTAAATGACACACTGGACCAGATGGACATCACAGATATATTCAGAACATTCCATCCCAAAGCAACAGAATACACGTTCTTCTCTAGTGCCCATGGAACATTCTCCAGAATAGATCACATCCTGGGTCATAAATCAGGTCTCAACAGGTATCAAAAGATTGGGATCATTCCCTGCATATTTTCAGACCACAATGCTCTGAAGCTAGAACTCAATTACAAGTGGAAATTTGGAAAGAGCCTCAACAGCATCCTTCTAAAGAATGAATGGGTCAACCAGGAAATTAAAGAAGAATTGAAAAAAACCATGGAAGCAAATGATAATGAAAACACAATGGTCCAAAATCTGTGGGACACAGCAAAGGCAGTCCTGAGAGGAAAATATATAGCGATACAAGCCTATCTCAAGAAACAGGAAAGGTCTTAAATACACAACCTAACCCTATACCTAAAGGAGCTCAAGAAAGAACAACAAAGAAAGCCTAAACCCAGCAGGAGAAGAGAAATAATAAAGATCAAAGCAGAAATCAATGAAATAGAAACCAAAAAAACAATAGAACAAATCAATGAAACTAGGAGCTGGTTCTTTGAAAGAATTAATAAGATTGATAAACCCCTGGCCAGACTTATCCAAAAGAAAAGAGAAAGGACCCAAATAAATAAAATCATGAATGAAAGAGGAGAGATCACAACCAACACCAAAGAAATACAAACAATCATAAGAACATATTATGAGCAACTCTATGCCAACAAATTTGACAATCTGGAAGAAATGGATGCTTTCCTAGAGACATATAAACTGCCAAAACTGAACCAGGAAGAAATAGAAAACCTGAATAGGCCCATAACCAGTAAGGAGATTGAAAGGGCCATCAAAAATCTCCAAACAAACAAACGCCCAGGGCCAGATGGCTTCCCAGGGGAATTCTACCAAACATTTAAAGAAGAATTAATTCCTATTCTCCTGAAACTGTTCCAAAAAATAGAAATGGAAGGAAAACTTCCAAACTCATTTTATGAGGCCAGCATCACCTTGATCCCCAAACCAGACAAGGATCCCATCAAAAAAGAGAATTACAGACCAATATCCTTGATGAACACAGATGCTAAAATTCTCACCAAAATACTAGCCAATAGGATCCAACAGTACATTAAAAGGATTATTCACCACGACCAAGTGGGATTTATTCCAGGGCAGCAGGGTTGGTTCAACATCCGCAAATCAATCAATGTGATACAATACATTAACAAAAGAAAGAACAAGAACCATATGATACTCTCAATAGATGCTGAAAAAGCATTTGACAAAGTGTAACATCCCTTCCTAATCAAAACTCTTCAGAGTGTAGGGATAGAAGGCACACACCTCAATATTATCAAAGCCATCTATGAAAAACCCACTGCAAGTATCATTCTCAATGGAGAAAAACTGAGAGCTTTTCTGTTAAGGTCAGGAACACGGCAGGGATGTCCGCTATCACCACTGCTATTCAACATAGTACTAGAAGTCCTAGCCTCAGCAATCAGACAACAAAAAGAAATTAAAGGCATCCAAATCAGCAAAGAAGAAGTCAAACATCACAGCAGATGATATGATACTATATGTGGAAAACCCAAAAGGCTCCACTCCAAAACTGCTAGAGCTTGTACAGGAATTCAGTAATGTGTCAGAATATAAAATCAATGCACAGAAACCAGTTGCATTTCTTTACACCAAGAACAAGACAGAAGAAAGAGAAATTAAGAAGTCAATCCCATTTACAATTACACCCAAAACCATAAGATGCCTAGGAATAAACCTAACCAAAGAGGTAAAGAATCTATACTCAGAGAACTATAAAGTACTCATGAAAGAAATTGAGGAAGACACAAAGAAATGGAAAAATGTTCCATGCTCATGGATTGGAAGAATAAATATTGTGAAAATGTCTATGCTACCTAAAGCTATCTACACATTTAATGCAATGCCTATCAAAATCCTATCCAATTTTTTCAAAGAAATGGAACAAATAATCCTAAAATTTATATGGAACCAGAAAAGACCTCGAATAGCCAAAGGAATATTGAAAAAGAAAGCCAAAGTTGGTGGCATCACAATTCCAGTCTTCAAGCTTTATTACAAAGCTGTCATCATCAAGACAGTATGGTACTGGCACAAAAACAGACACATAGATCAATGGAACAGAATAGAGAGCCCAGAAATAGACCCTCAACTCTATGGTCAACTAATCTTCGACAAAGCAGGAAAGAATGTCCAATGGAAAAAAGACAGCCTCTTCAACAAATGGTGTTGGGAAAATTGGACAGCCACATGCAGAAAAATGAAATTGGACAATTTCCTTACACCACACACGAAAAGAGACTCAAAATGGATGAAGGACCTCAATGTGAGAAAGGAATCCATCAAAATCCATGAGGTGAACACAGGCAGCAACCTCTTCGACCTCAGCCACAGCAACTTCTTCCTAGGAACAATGCCAAAGGCAAGGGAAGCAAGGGAAAAAATGAACTATTGGGACTTCATCAAGATTAAAAGCTTTTGCACAGCAAAGGACACAGTCAACAAAACCAAAAGACAACTGACAGAGTGGGAGAAGATATTTGCAAATGACATATCAGATAAAGGGCTAGTATGCAAAATCTACAAAGAGCTTAGCAAACTCAACACCCAAAGAACAAATAATCCAATCAAGAAATGGGCAGAGGACATGAACAGACATTTCTGCAAAGAAGACATCCAGATGGCCAACAGACACATGAAAAAGTGCTCCACATCACTGGGCATCAGGGAAATACAAATCAAAACCACAATGAGATACCACCTCACACTAGTCAGAATGGCTAAAATGAACAAGTCAGGAAATGACAGATGCTGGCGAGGATGTGGAGAAAGGGGAATCCTCCTACACTGTTGGTGGGAATGCAAGCTGGTGCAACCACTCTGGAAAACAGCATGGAGGTTCCTCAAAAAATTGAAAATAGAGCTACCTTATGACCCAGCAATTGCACTACTGGGTATTTACCCTAAAGATACAAACGTAGTGATCCAAAGGGGCACGTGTACCCGAATGTTTATAGCAGCAATGTCCACAATAGCCAAGTTATGGAAAGAACCTAGATGTCCATCAACAGATGAATGGATAAAGAAGATGTGGTAATATATACAATGGAATACTATGCAGCCATCAAAAGAAATGAAATCTTACCATTTGCGACGACATGGATGGAACTAGAGCGTATTATGCTTAGCGAAATAAGTCAACTGGAGAAAGACAAGTATCACATGATCTCCCTGATATGAGGAAGTGGAGATGCAACGGGGGTGGGGGTTAAGGTGGTAGGAAAAGAAAAAATGAAACAAGATGGGATCGGGAGGGAGACAAACCAAAAGAGACTCTCAATGTCATAAAACAAACTGAGGGGGGTGGGGGGGAGTGGGGTTGGGAGAGGGTGGTGGGGTTACATTTTATGTTTAAATAAAAAAAAGCTAAAAAAACCCCAATAATTCTTAAGTGATTATTTGAATTTTCATTTTGCAAAGATAAAAGGACTGAGTAAAAAATTAGTAATAAATTTACTTTATTCATAACTCAGTAATTATTTTTCCTTAATTAAAAAAATGAAATAGTGTAGATAAAGTGAAGTACTATTTTTTGGAGTAAAAATTCTGCCACTTGCATACATGTAAAGTCAATGTTATAGCTTCACTAGTTCTGTTTCATAATGTACTTTTACCCATCCCGTAAGTGCAAAAATAATGCAAACAGTCATAGTAAACATAACAGGATTTTCTAATCTAAAATGCTATAATCACTATACTATAGGTCTGACATACGTGATCTCATTCACACTTCACAACAAACTTATGAAACGATATTATCACCACATTTGACAGATGAAGAAAATGGAGTTTAAAGAGGTAATTTGTGCAAGGTCCCAAAGATGGTAAAATCCAGATTAAAAAAAAAGTGTAATTCTAGAATAACTGGCTTAACCATAGGGTTAACACACACAAGAGTCATACCATATCTAGCCTGCTATCCACCCCCAACCATGAGAGAATAATTTACCTATTCATTCAACATCTATTGTATACCAATCATGCTCCTGGTGCTAAGCTAGGCTCTCCTAATGATCACTTATAATTCTGAAACACAATAAAATATTACACATACCAACATTGCTCCCTGGAACCATACTGTTGAGACCCATACTCTGAAAGGTTACACACTCTGTTCATATGCATGTGTAACATGTGTGCTTTTGTTTGTCTTACTAAGCTACATACTTCTTTTAGGCAGGGTAGTACCAGGTTTATTTTTATATTCCTGAAAAATGCCTAGCACAGTGCTTTGCTCATAAAAAGTTCTTAATAAACACTACTCAAAAATAACACTATGTGTAAACTGAACTAAATTTCCTTGGCTGAGAGAAAATGTAAATGAAGATTTTATCTTCAAATCTTCTGTGCAATTATCTTACACTTAAAAAAAACATAATTTCCAAAAACAAGACAGTTTTATTATTTTAAATATTTCATTCATAAGCTTTAATAAAATTGTTAAATTTTCATGTAAACAAATATAAAATCTATTCTGATAAATCTCATTTAGTATGTAAATGGACTTTACATACCTTGCTTTTCATATATTATAACCTTGGGTAATGTTCTTTTTATAATGTGGCCTTCCCCTACAATCCAAGTTAGTACATATGATTGCCAAGGATAAAAAGATTCCATTTTAAAAAGGATAAATAATAATTTTTCTATTTTTTCTCGGAGCCATTATTATGATTAGAGAACTATATGAATATTTGATTTTGTAAGACTTATATATAAAAAAAAGAAACCACATCCTGGCAGGAATTATTTTATTTCCTCTTGATACTGCATTTTGCTTCTTAGTCTCGATAAAAATAAAATCAATTTGAAAGGACAGATTTTAATCTCAGATGATAGAGTATTTATTTATTTATTTATTTATTTTTGGTGGGAAAAAAAAGATATATGGCAATTCATACTAGGTATTAGAGATCAGAATCTGGCCCTAAGTTTACATGATTGATGGGTTTCTATCTGAATAGGCATAAATGTGAATAGTAACTGTAATAATGCTTACCAGAGAGAGTGGATGTGACCTCAAGCATAAAAGTCTCCCTTTTTATCTTTAGCATTAAATAGCTTCCTCTACAGCAAAATGTTTTTGAGAAGCACTAACAAAATCCCATGTATTACTTAAAATATAATACATAATAACACATATACATATCCATAACATGATTTCAGTAGACAAACAATGACGTTAACTATTCATAGAAAACCTCATTCAATAACCAATTTCTAAAATTACAGGCTTGCCCAGGGTACAAATCATTCATTTGTGAGTTACAAGTAAACCTAGAGGACAAAATAATTCATTATATAGTGATATGTTTTATACCGTTTTCTTTAATGACCATACATACAAACACTATTTATTTTAGTAGGCCTGAGTATTCTCACTGAATATTCTGTCTGGCTTTAAAATTGAAAACTTACATAGACTCATGCTACTCTGATATAAAAAAAATACTACTGTGGGTATCTTATGGTTACCGGTCAGTTGGCTGGCTCCTAAGGGCTCATAGAAGAGAAAAGGACATCACTCAGTATACTGACCATGTAACCTTACTGTTAGTAATCTTTGTTTTGTTGTTCTTCCTTATGAAAACAAATATAAAATCTATTCTGATAAATTTCATTTAGTATGTAAATAGACTTTATTTGCTTTTCATATACTATAAGCTTTTAATTACAGTCAGGCAGTTTCTCCTTCTTACAGGGGATAATACTGAAACTGAAACTCCTGGGAGGCATAAACTTGTCTTGCAGAATTGATTTAATTAATCTCTACTCTAATTATTTAGTAATAAGATCTTAGGTAAGTCATCCACATTCCAACCTTAGAGAATAATTATGGTAATAAAGAGTAGCAGCATTTACAAATGCCAATGAAATTCTAAGCTCTGTGCCACATGTTTTACATATATTATCACATTTAATATTCAAAAGCAACTAACCTTACAAGGAAAATATGATCATTTCCATTTTATATATAAGGTCACTAAAAACCAGAAATCTGAAGTAACACCATCATAAATGCAAACCAGGAAGTAAGCCTAAGTCTGAGTGACTAAACTGATCATGAAGTGAAATAATACAGATGAATATAAAATAATGAAGTGAATAGGTAACTATAAAAGTAAAAAGTCCCGGGAACTGCAATTCCAATAATGGTGGAGTAATTTGAAACAGACTTATTATCCCATGATAACAATTATAAACTGTGAAAAAATACTAAAAGAAATAAATAAAAAACAACTATTTGGAGATCGACCAAAAGTACACAAAAACAGAAAGAGGCTGAGGGCCTTGAAAGAAGAGAATATTGCTGGACAAGATCTATATTTGTATAGTTTTTCCTCTGAGGTAAAAATTTGTGGGAGTAGCCAGAACTGAAACAGAAAGCACATTCCTATTGGCTTGAGGTATTAAAGACCAGAGTTCAGGGCTGAAAGAATGGCTGATAATTGGGGCCTTGGGGAGGTAGATTCTGGGAAGTGGGGAGGCATAGAAGGATACTTAAAAATTTGCATATACATTCCCACTCCTGAACTATATATACACACAAGGAAGACTCCAAAGAAGGTACTGGAGAATAATACCTGAAAGGCTGAAAGGGATTTTTGTTGTTGCCCATTGCATGAGACAAAGGATTTGGAATTTGAATCCCATAAGATTGATTCAGCTTGGTGAAAAACTTAGGCTTTCCATTGAAATCTCCAAAGGCCCACATTTCAGGAGTAAAGATTTTATCCCTGTATTAAAAGAGTTACCCTAAGATTTAAGGGAAAACCAGAAGAGACCCACTATAATAAAACATAGAACCAAGCCTTTCTTAGACAAAGATAAGCAGCCAGTAATTTATCTGGTAGATAAAAAAAAGTCATATTCCTCAGAGGAAGATAACAGAATCCAAAGTCTCTAAAGTATATAATATACCCAAGATAGAATAAAAAATTTCGACAAATGGACAAACAGGAATATGTGACCCAAGTTCTACAGAAAAAACAGCAATAGAACAGATTCTGTAATGACTCAGAAAGTACTTTATTATCAAGAACACAGGGCACCTGGCTGGCTCAATCTGTCAAGTATGTGACTCTTGATCTTGGGTGGTGAGTTTGAGCCCCATGTTGGGTGTAGACTTTACTTAAAAATAAAATTTTATAAATAAATAAATAAATATTATCAAGAACATAAAAAATCATGATGAATGCACAAAGAGAATCAGGAGAAATGGAAACAAGAAAGAATCAAGTACACTCAAAAATGGTTAAAATTATTAACTTTTTAATATATATTTTACTATAATAAAAATTTTCTAAAGATTTAAATTGAAATTATTGAACTGAAAGTGCTACATCAAAATAAAAAATTCACTGGATGACTTAACAGCATATTAAAGATGACACGGAAGCCAGCCAGAGAACTTGAACAGATGAATGAAATTTCTGGAGTCTCAATGACCCACATAGCCAAGAAACAATATCAAGTAATTTATCTACATGTATATGGAGTCCCAGAAAAAGAAGAAAGAGAAGATGAGGCAGGTAAAAGTAATTGATGAGGTAATGAGTAAAATTCCCCATGTTTGCTGGAAAACATCAACCTATAAATCCAAGAAGCTCAGCAAAACTGAAGAAAGAAACATACGAAGGAACATAATCTAGGCACATCATGTCAAATTGCTGAAGAACAAGATAAGGAGTAAACCTTAGGGACACCTGGGTGGCTCAGTTGGTTAAGTGACTGCCTTCGGCTCAGGTCATGATCCCGGAGTCCCTAGATTGGGTCCTGCTTCAGGCTCCCAGCTCTGTGTGGGATCTGCTTCTCCTTCTGATCGTCTCCCTTCTCATGTTCTCTCTCTCTCAAATAAATAAATACAATCTTTTTTTTAAAATAATAAATCGCAGAGTAGCCATCAGGGGGTAAAAAGACAATTCTGACATCAGAAAATTAAGTCTTATAATTCATAGAACTCTAGAAATTCAACTGTCCATTCAGTTCTGTTTCATTTTATTTTTTAAAATTTTTTTAAAAAAAGATTTTATTTATTTATTTGTTAGAGAGAGAGAGAGAGCACAAGCACAGGCAGACAGAGTGGCAGGCAGAGGCAGAGGGAGAAGCAGGCTCCCTGCTGAGCAAGGAGCCGGATGTGGGACTAGATCCCAGGACACTGGGATCATGACCTGAGCCAAAGGCAGCTGCTTAACCAATTGAGCCACCCAGGTGTCCCTCTGTTTCATTTTTTTAAAGAATTTTTTGATTAGCAATTACCTATTTTTCCTTTACTCAAAGTTACAAGAGCTGTAATAGTATGTGTTATATCTATGCTGGGAAAAGTACTTGTGAGCCCAAAAAATGTTAAAACAATTATATTAATATTGTTCTGGATGTACTAGCTAATTATATAGTAGAAAGAAATACCTATATAAATATTAGAAAGGAAGAGACACTACTCTCAACAATGGCTAGAACAACCCAGAGACTTAATAAGAAAGTAGCAGATTTGAACAATACTGTAGACCAAATGGACCTAACAGATGTGAAAGAACATCCCATCTAATAGCAGATTACACATTCTCTCCAAGTACATATGGAACATTTTCAAGGACAGATCAAGTATGAAGCCACAAAACAAATCTCAACAAATTCAAGAAGACAGAAATTATATTAAGTATGTTTTCTATCACAATGGTATGAAATTAGAAATTACAACAGGAGGAAAGCTGAAAAATACACAAATACTTAGAAATTAAAGTGTACACTCCTAAAGAACGAATGGATCAAAGAAGAAATCAAGAGAAATTTTAAAAATATCTTGAACAAATGAAAATGGAAACACAACATACCAAAACGTATGGGATACAGCAAAAGCAGTTCAGACAGGATGGTTTATCGTTATAAATGCATACATAAAGAAAATAGATCTCAAATAAACAACTTAATATTATATCCCTAGGAATTAGAAAAAGAACAAACTAAGCCCAAAGTTAGCATAAGGAAGGAAATAATAAAGATTAGAACAGAAATAAATGAAATAGAGAATAACAATAGAAAGGATTAACAAGGGGCGCCTGGGTGGCTCAGCGGGTTAAAGCCTCTGCCTTCGGCTCAGGTCGTGATCCCAAGGTCCTGGGATGGAGCCCCGAATCGGGCCCTCTGCTTAGTAGGGAGCCTGCTTCCTCCTCTCTCTCTGTCTGCCTCTCTGCCTACTTGTGATCTCTGTCTGTCAAATAAATAAATAAAATATTTTTTAAAAAAGGATTAACAAAACTAAGAATTGGTTCTTTGAAAAGCTAGACAAAATTGACAAACATCTAGCCAGACTAAGCAAAAGAAAAGACTCATAAATAAAATTATAAAGGAAAAAGCAGAGGCACCTGGGTGGGTCAGTCAGTTAAGTGTGTATCTTTGCCTCAGGTCATGATCCCAGAGTCCCAGAATCAAGCCCTCCATCTGGCTCCTTGCTCAGCAGTGATCTGCTTCTTCCTCTGACCCTCCCCCATCTCATAATCTCTTTCTCTTTCACTCTCTCAAATAAAATCTTTTAAAAAAAAGACATCACAACAAAAACCACAGAAATACAAAGGAAAATAATTTGACTACAATGAATAATAAAATGCCAATAAATTGGACAATCTAGAAAACTGAATACATTCCTAAAAACATACAATCCACCAAGACTAAATCATGAAGAAACAGAAAACCCAAACAGACCAATTAGTAAGAAGACTGAATTGGTAATCAAACCTTATAACAAACAAAAGCTCAGTATTAGATGGTTTCACTGGTGAATTCCACCAACATTTAAAGAAGAATTAATACCAATCCTTCTCAAAAATTTCTAAAAAATTTAAGAGAAGAGAAGACTTCTAAATTCATTTTTACAAAGCCAGCATTACTCTACAACAAAAGCAGGTAGGAATGCTATAAGAAAAGAAAACCACAGGTCAATATATCTAATGAATATATTTACAAAAATTCTCAACAAAATGTTAACAAATTGAATTCAACAGTGTATTAAAAGGGTCATACACTATGATCAAGCGGGACTCATCCCTCGGATGCAAGAATAATTCAACATATGCAAGTCAATAAATGTGACACATCATATTAACAGAATTAGATCAAAATCATATGATCTCAATAGATGCAAAAGAAGCATCTGACAAATTCCAACATCCTTTCATGATAAAAACCCTCAACAAAAATCTCAACATAATAAAACCCATATATAACAGGTTTACATTGAAACCTTCTCTTGTAAGGTCAGGAGCAAGACAAGAATGTCCAATCTCACAACTCATATTAAATAAAATACTGGAAATCTTACCCAAGGCAATCAGGCAAAAGAAAGAAATAAAAGGCATCTAAATCAGAAAGGAAGAAGTAAAATTATTCCTGTTTGTAGACAATATATACAGAAAAGCCAAGTTTACATAAAAAAAGTATTAGAACTTAAAGATGAATTCAGTAAAGTTTCAGGAAAAAAAATCAATATATAAAAATTAGTTGCAATTCAATACAATAACAATGAACAATCTGAAAAAGAAATTAAAAAAACAATCTCATTCACAGTAGCATCAAAAATAATAAAATACTTACAAATAAATTTAATGAAGGAGGTGAAAGACTTATACGATGAACGTTATAAGACACTGAAGAAAGAAATTGAAGAAGATACAAATAAGTGAAAAGATGCTTCATGTCATGGATTAGAAGAATTCATATTGTTAAATGTCCATACTACCAAAAGCCATCTATAGATACAGTGAAATCCCTATCAAAATTCCAGTGGCACTTTTTTTTTACAGATACAACAAATAATCTTAAAATTCATATGGAGCCACTGAAGATACTGAATAGTCAAATCAGTCTTGAGAAAGAACAAAGCTAGAGGCATCATGCTTCCTGATTTCAAACTATACTCCAAAGCCAAAGTAACCGAAATAGTATGGTATTGGCATTAAACCAGGCACAAAGACCAATGGAATCAAATGAAGTACCCAGATATAAACCAATACATATGGTCAATAAGAGCCCACACTGAAAAGGAGCCAAGAAAATTCAGTGAGGAAAAGATAGTCTTTTCAATAAATGGTGCTGGAAAGACTGGATATCCACATGCAAAAGAATAAAATGGGACCCTTATCTTATACCACTCACAAAAATTAACTTGATTTTAATTTAATGCTTAAATGTAAGATCAGAAACCATAAAACTCCTGGAAACAGGTTAGAAGCTTCTTAACATTGGTCTTGGCAATGATTTTTTTGATATAACATCAAAAGTACAAGCAACTGGGGAGCCTCAGTGGCTCAGCTGTTAAGCATCTCCCTTCGGCTCAGGTCATGATCCCAGGGTCCTGGGATCAAGCCCCGCATTGGACTCCCTGTTCAGTGGGGAAGCCTGCTTCTCCCTCTCCCACTCCCCCTGCTTGTGTTCCCTCTCTCACTGTCTCTGTCAAATAAATAAGTAAAATCTTAAAAAAAAAATCAGTGAGACTACATTAAACACAATTCTATACTGCAAAAAAAAAAAAAAAACAAAAAACAAAACAAAAAACATAAGAAAGAAAAAAAGAAAGAAAAGAAAAGGCAACCTATGGAATGGGAGAAATATTTGCAAGTCTTGTAATTGACAAGGGGTTAATATCCACAACATATAAGGAACTCCTACAACTGAGCAGCAAAAACCCAAATAATCTGATTTTAAAAATGGCAAAGAAAATAAATAGACATTTCCCAAAGGAGGCACACAAATGGCCAAAGGTACATAAAAATTGCTCAACATCACTAATCATCAGGAAAATGCATATCAAAACTACAAAGAGATATCACTTCACACTTGTTAGAATGGCTATTATCAAAAATACAAGAGATTATAAGTTCTGGTAAGGATGGGGAGAGGAAGAACCCTTGGGCACTGTTGGTAGGAAAATAAATTGGTACAGGCACTATGGAAAACACTATGGGAGGGTTCTTCAAAATGTTAAAAATAGAACTACTATATGATCTAGCAAACCCACTTTTGGGTATATATCTGAAGAAAATAAAATCGCTATCTCAAAGAGATATCTGTACCTCCATGTTCATTACAGCACTGTTTACAATAGCCAAGACATGGAAACAACCTGTGTGTATCATTGGATGAACGCATAAAGAAAAAGTGATGTGTATGTATGTGTGTGTGCTTGTAATATGAAATATTATCCATAAAAAGAAGGAAATCCTGCCATTTGTGACTACATGGATGGGCCTTAAGGGCATTATGCTAAGTGAAATAAATCCAACAGAGAAAAACAAATATTGTATGATCTCACTTACATGTGGACTCTAAAAAAGACTGAACTTAGAGAAACAGAAAGTAGATTGGTAGTTGCTGAGGTGGGGTGGGAATAAGTTGGGAGAAATGGGTGAAGGTAGTCAAAGGGTACAAACTTCCAGTTATAAGATGAGTAAGTCCTGGGGATCTAATGCACAGCATAGTGACTAGAGTTAACAATACTATATTGTATATCTGAAAGTTGCTAAGAGAGCAGATCTCACACCACACACACACACACCCCCTTCCCCAGCGTAATTATATGAGAAAGGGATGGATATGTTAACTAACATTATTGTGGTAATCATCTGTAATATATATTTATATCAAATCATCACGTTGTACACCTTAAACTTATATCATGTCAATTATTACTCAATAAGCTTGGTCAGGGGAGGAGGTAATTCTGTCCTTATTTCCATGACGATAGGCATGTATACTTGAGAAACCAAGAAAATCAATGGATAACCCCCCCCAAAGAATTTAGAAAGGTAGCTAGTTACATAATATATGAAAATCAATGATTCTCCTATATATATGTAAGCCATGCCCGATTAGAAAATAAAAACTAGAAACAAACCCATTTAATATGAAAAACATAATATAAATAAAATAACTCAGAATAAACAAATCTAGATATCTATAAGACACGTAATCTGTTTTTAGGACAGATATAATCAATATTCAAAGACTTACTATTCCAACTAAATTAATCTATTATTTTAATAAGATTCCTATTAAAATAGCAATAGGATATTTTATTAAAGATTTTATTTATTTATTTGAGAGAGAGAATGAGAGAGAGAGAGAGAACATGAGAGGAGAGAGGTCAGTGGGAGAAGCAGATTCCCTGCTCAGCAGGGAGCCTGATGTGGGACTCTAGGATCATGACCTGAGCTGAAGGCAGTTGCTTAACCAACTGAGCTACCAAGGTGCCCCTAAATAGCAACAGGATTTTTTATTTTCAAAACTTGAGAGATGATATCAAAGTTCATCTGGTTAAAAACATGTCATTATCTACAAATATTTTGGAAAAAAAAAAGTAGTAGAGAGGAGACCAGTCCTTCCAGATAGTAAAAACACTGGAAAGACACAGCCATTAAGGAGTTATATACTAGAGAAGAAATAGACAGATAGAAAATATATACTGGAAAATCCTGAAATATACTTCAAAATTCGTAAATTTTTATATATGATAAAGGTGACTTAAAAAAATCAATGCCGGGACGCCTGGGTGGCTCAGTTGGTTAAGCGGCTGCCTTCGGCTCGGGTCATGATCCCAGCTTCCTGGGATCGAGTCCCATATCGGGCTCCTTGCTCAGCAGGGAGCCTGCTTCTCCCTCTGCTTCTGCCTCTGCCTGCCTCTCTGTCTGCCTGTGCTTGCTCTCTCTCTCTCTATAACAAATAAATAAAAATTAAAAAAAAAAATCAATGCCAAAAATAAAAATAAAAAATAAAAAGATTAATCAGTAAAAGCTGCTGGTACACTAACAAGATTCCAGATAATTTAAATATTTAAATATAAAGTATTTTATTTAAAAAAATTTGGAGAGAGGGATGAATTTGCAGTGTACAGAGGATTTTTATGGCAGTGAAACTACTGCCCATGATACTATGATAGTGGGTACATGCCTTTACAAATTTGTCTAAACCCACAAAATGTACAATACCAACAGTGAACCTAAGGTAAACTGTAGACTTTAGGTGATAATGATGTGTCTATGTAGTTTTATCAATTGTAGTAAATGTACAACTGTGGTGGGGAAATTGGTAATGGGGGAGACTATGAATGTTTGGGGGCAGAGGGTCTATGGGAAATCTCTATATGTTTCTCTTAGTTTTTCTGTAAACCTAAAATTGCTATAATAAAATCTCTTAACAAAAATTAATCTGTAAGGGTGGGAAATTAGTAATGGTGTTATATGTTTTATAATATTGGAAATAAACAGAATCCATAAAAGGAAAGACATTATTTGACTAAAACTTAAAATTTCAGCATGGGAAAAAAGAAACTACCATAAATCAAGTTGAGTGCAAATTAAATAGCAGAAAAATGTATGAAATACCTAAGAAAAGATACATTATATTAGAGTACCAAGGGCTCCTAGAAATCAATAGTAAAGAGATGAGGAAAAGGCCATTAGTAAAGCACAATGGATATTCTGCATTTATGTAAAAAAAAAAGCATATACAGCATATGCATGTGTATGTTACATGTATGTACACACATAAACTTGTATGTCAATAGAAGATTTCTGAAATGATACATAAAATAAGCTAATATAAATTACTTATGGAAAGTAGAAACAGGATGGTTCCAAATTTTACTTTTTATTTTATACTTTTCCGTATTATTTATTTTAAAAACCATGAGTATGTATTGCTTTAACAATTCAAAAGCAAAACCTAGCAAAATATATTCCTTCTGAAGAAACTCACCAGTAATATGCTGACTATTTGAGTAAATATGTTCCTCTCTTTACTCTTGACAGTACTACATACTGAATTCTATTATGAAGTTAAAACATTTCAAAAAAGGGAGTGACTTACTAAAATCCAGTATAACAAAAAGCAGTAAAGCTCTGGAATAACGGAAGTTATCTAAATGTAAGTGTAAACTCAATTTTCCTTGTGGACTTTTTTTCCTCTTAAACTGTTTTTGAAATATATGGCAGAAAAAAGGAAGTAATTATTGCTGTTTTCATCTTGCTTCTTTCAAGTCAGAACTAGAGTTTTCCCTAGAAATTCCTTTTCCTTCTCTCCAACTGGGGCTCTGGAATCAATTGAGTTCTGTCCTCCACAGTCCATTACGATCAGACCTTTTTCTCTTATGGATGCTGATTCTCTTCCTCAGCAGTTTTTTTTTTTTTAAAGATTTTATTTATTTATTTGTTAGAGAGAGAGTGAGCACAGGCAGACAGAGTGGCAGCAGAGGCAGAGGGAGAAGCAGGCTCCCTGCCGAGCAAGGAGCCCGATGTGGGACTCGATCCCAGGACGCTGGGATCATGACCCAAGCCGAAGGCAGCCGCTTAACCAACTGAGCCACCCAGGCGTCCCCCTCAGCAGTTTTTATTCCAGGAAATTGGCCTCTCTCCCCAAGATTCTAGCTATTAACAAGGAATAGATGCATCAAAAGCAACTTGATCAGTTAAATACTCAGTAAAGAATCACGCAGGCAAGGAACAATGACAGTAATTAATGTTAGGATCTGAGTCTTAACCTTTACTAATTTGAGTGAGATACGAGATACAGACTTTTCAAGTTTCTCCTCAAACATCCTGGATTGAGATGACACTTTTTCTAACTATCATAATGCAATTTCTTTCTGAACATTTCTGAGCATTGGAATTCCTAGCTCATGTAACACCTAAATGGTAAGAGAAATAACCAATACATGTATATATGAAATATAATTATTTGTTTCCATGATACTTTATTGTAGTGATTATGAAACCTAGTATATTCTATTTTTCTTCAATCATGTCCACAGATTTTATCTTTTGGTATGGTGTCTGGCACATAAAAGTTTTCAAAATGTATAGATAGATAAATACATGTAAAGAAAGGACTGTCAATTATTTACAAACATAGCATATTAGAGTTGGAAAGGGCTTAGAGGTTTTGCAATCTGTAAGAATTCCATAAGCCGCTCCTACCCTATCCCTACTCACCACCATAACTACCAATGTCATACTCCCAGCAAATATGTGCATTCACTCTCACTGTGAATACACTACTGATGTTAAATCCTCCATCTAAGAAATCAGTCCATTCCAGTTTCAGACATATCCTAGGCCTTGGAATATAAACACTAGAGGGCAAAAGTACAATACCCTTGTATTTTCCCTAGGTATTTTTTTTTACCAGTACTATGGGGTATTTACTTTACTGTTACTTGTCTATCAAACTATAAAGTCCTTATTTTTCAGTTCAAGTTTTCTTAAGTAGATCAGCACAACTCTAAGTAGATATTGTTCCCAATTTCTGTGAGGCACATTCTTTTTTTTTTTTTTTAAAGATATTATTTATTTATTTGACAGACAGAGATCCCAAGTAGGCAGAGAGGCAGGCAGAGAGAGAGGAGGAAGCTGACTCCCTACTGAGCAGAGAGCCCGATGTGGGGCTTGATCCCCAGGACCCTGAGATCATGACCCAAGCAGAAGGCAGAGGTTTAACCCACTGAGCCACCCAGGCACCCCTGTGAGGCACATTCTTATCCAAAAGTCCAGTACTTTTCTATCATCTCCACTTCTAGAGAATCCAATTTTATGGAATATAAAAATGCTCAGGCACACAAGTAGTAATTAGCAGAACTGAGATTAAACAGTAGAGATAGGGCCAAAACATTTACATTTTTTAAAAAGCTTTCCAGGTTTTGCTGAAGCATAGTCAGAGTGGATAACCACTGCTCTGGTAATGTGATCCATAGTTTAGAAAATCGAACCTTACTCTTTAAATGGTCAACTATTCATTTAACCTTGCACTTTATGTTTTCTTTTCTCAAAGTTTCAGAATTCATTTGGAAAAAGAGATAAAAATATAAACCAAAGCCACAAGCCCCTCAGTTTGCTGAAAAATTCCAGGAAATAAAGAACATGTTTCCATTTTGCAGCATTTCAAATTCTCTAGTTCCAATGTCTGTTTATCTTTTATACTAAATTTAAAGAAAATATTTAACTGGATTAGCTTCAGAGTCACCTTGCTTTCAATATCACTCCTTCTGGATGCTGTCTATATGGAAGGGGCTAATAACAATGTTCTTCATTCACTTCATAAACATCTATTAAGTACCTCTTCTATGCAAAGAATAATTTGAAGGTTTTACCTGCAAGAAGAGTATGTTTTGGAAATTTTATGTGTTTCATGAAACAATAAAAAAGCACAAGGGCCTAAAAACAGGATATTTTTTCTTTTTCTGTTTTTTATCTTATTATTTAAAAAAATAACAATTCCAGTATAATTAAAATAAAGCATTATACTAATTCCAGGTGTGCAATATAGAAATTAAAAAATTCTATGCATTACTCAGTGCTCACCATGATATATGCACTCTTAATTCCCTTCACCTATTTCATCCATTCTCCCACTTACCTCCCCTCTCTCTGGTAACCATCAGTTTGTTCTCTATAGTTAAGAGTTGTTTCATTGGCTCATTTTTGTTTGCTTTTGTTTCTTATATTCCATATGAGTGAAATCATCTGGTATTTGTCTTTTTCTGACCGACTTATTTCACTTAGCATTATATTCTAGTCCCATTCATGTTGTTGCAAACATCAGGGTGGCATTTTTTGTTCTGAACAAGTAATATTTCATTCCATATCTATACCACATCTTCTTTATCCATTCACCTATGCATGGAAACTTAGGTTGTTTCCATAATTTGGCTATTGTAAATAATGCTGCAGTAGACATAGGGGTGCATATATCTTTTCAATTTACTGTTTCATACCTTCTTTGGGAAAATATGTAGCGGAATTACTGGATCATATAAAATTCAATTTTAATTTTTTGAGGAACCTCTATACTGAGTTCCACTATGGCTATACCATTTTGCATTCTAAGAGTGCACAAGGTTTCTTTTTTCTGCATCCTTGACAAAACTTGTATTTTTTATTTTAGCCATTCTGATTAAGTGTGAGGTAGTATCTCCTTGGGGTTTTGATATGATTTCCCTCATGCTGAGTGATTTGAGCATCTATTCATGTTTCTGTCGGCCATCTGCATATCTTTGGAGAAATGTCTGTTCATGTCTTTGGCCCATTTTTCAACTGGATTATTTGGCTTTGGGGTGTTGAGTTGTATCAGATCTTTACATATTTTGAATACTAACCCTTTATTGGATACATCTCATGCAAATACCTTCTCCCATTCAATAGGTTACCTTTCAGTTTTGTTAATTATTTCATTCACTGTGCAGAAGCTTTTTATTTTGATGTACTTCCAATAGTTTATTTTTCCTTTTGTTACCCTTGCCATAGGAGACATATCTAGAAAAACGTTGCTATAGCTGATTTCAGAGAAATTACTGCCTATGCTGTCTTCTAGGATTTTATGGTTTCAGATATTACATTTCAGTCTTTAATTGATTTTGAGTTTATTTTTGTGTATGGTGTAAGAAAGTGGTCCAGTTTTCCAAACACCATTTGTTGAAGAGACTCTTTTTCCTATTGAATGTTCATGCCTCATTTGTCAAAGATTAATTAACCATATAGCTGTGGGTTTATTATTAGGCTCTTTATTCTGTTCTATTGATCTATGTGTCTGCTTTTGTCCCAGGACCATGCTGTTTTGACTACTACAACTCTGTGGTATATCTTGAAATCTGGGATTTTGATACCTCCAGTTTTGTTCTTCTTTTTCAAGATTCTTTTGGCTATTCAAGGTCTTTTGTGGTTCTCTACAAATTCTGATTAATTGTTCTAATTCTGTGAAACATGTTTTTTTGATAGGGATTACACTAAATCTGTAGATCACATGGGGTAGTACAGACATTTTTGCAATATTTGTTCTTCAATCCATGAGCATGGAATATCTTTCCATTTGTTTGTGTCATCTTCAATTTCTTTCCTCAATGCTTTTTTAAATGTTTTTAAAGATTTTATTTATTTGTCAGAGAGAGAGGGAAGAGGGAGCAAAAGCAGAAGTGGCAAGCAAAGGGAGAAGCAGGTTCCCTGCCTAGCAAGGAGCCCAATGTGGTGCTCAAAGGCAGATGCTTAACCAAGTGAGCCACCCAGGTGTCCCTCCTCAATGTTTTATATTTTTCAGAGTACAAGTCTTTCACCTATCCCTATGCATTTTATTATTTTTGGTGAATTTGTAAGTAGGATTGTTTTCTTAATTTCTCTTTCTCTACATTATTAATGTACAGAAAGACAATGATTTGTGTATGTTGATTCTGTATCCCGCAATCTTACTGAGTTCATTTATCAGTTCTAGTAGGTTTTTGGTGGAGTCTTTAGGGTTTTCAATATATCATATCATGTCATCTGCAAAGAGTGAAAGTTTTACTTCTTCCTTAGCAATTTGGATGCTTTTATTTATTTGTCTTCTCTGAATGCTGTGGCTAGGACTTACAGTACTATGTTGATTAAACATGGTGAGAGTGGACATTCTTATCTTGTTCCTGATCTGAGAAAGAAAAATTCTCAGTATTTCACCACTGAGTACGATGTTAGCTGTGTTTTTTTTTTCATATACAGCCTTTATTACAAGCTACGCTCACTCTAAACCTCTTTCATTGAGTTTTTATGATGACTAATGTTGTACTTTTGTCCAATGCTTTTTCTGCATATATTTAAATGATCATATGATTTTTATCCTTTCTCTTGTTGATGTGACATATGACATTAATTGATTTGTGAATACTGAGCTAACCTTGTATCCCAGGAATAAATCCCCCCTGTGGTGAATGATTTTTAAAAATGTATTGCTGAAAACTTAGTTTGCTAATATTTTGTTGAGGATTTTTGCATCTATGTCCATCAGAGATATTAGCCTATAGTTTTCTTTTTTGTAGTGTCTTTATACATTTTTGATATCAGGGTAATGTTGGCTTCATAGAATGAATCTGGAAGCTTTCCTTCCTCTTCTATTTTTTGGAATAGTTTGAGAGAAATAGGTATTAATTCTTCTTTAAGTTTTCAGTAGAATTCACCTGGGAAGCCATCTGGTCCTTAATTTTTGCTTGTTGGGAGATTTTTGATTACTGATTCAATTTCATAGTTGGTAATCAGTCTGTTCAAATTTTCTATTTCTTCCTGATTCAGTTTTGGGAGATTATATGTTTCTAGGAATTTATTCATCTCTTCTAGGTTGTCCAGTTTGTTGGCATATAATTTTCCATAAAATTCTCTTATAATTCTTCGTAAATCTGTGGTGGTGGTGGTTATTTCTCCTTCATTTCTAATTTTGTTTATTTGAGTCCTCTCCAGTTTTTGATGAGACTGACTAGAGATTTATCAATTTGGTTTCTCTTTCTAAAGAACCAGCTTGGGTTTCATTGACACGTTCTATTTTTTTTTAGTTTCTATTTTGTATATTTCTGCTCTAATCTTTATTACTTCCTCCCTTCTACTGGTGCTGGGTATTGTTTGTTCTTTTTCCAATTCCTTTAGTTGTAGGGTTAGGTTGTTTATTTGAGATTTTTCTTGCTTGAGGTAGGCCTATATGCCTACAAACTTCCCTCTTAGAACAGATTTTGCTGCATTTTGAAAATTTTGGCCCATTTTGTTTTCATTTTCCTTTGTCTCCTTTTTTTTTTTGTTTAAGATTTTACTTATCTATTTGAGAGAGAGAAACAGCAAGAGAAGAGTATAAGCAGGGAGGAGAGGGAGAAGCAGGCTCCCCTAAGCAGGGAGCCTGATGCTAGGCTTGATCCCAGAATCCTAGGATCATGACCTGAGTCAAAGGCAGACACTTAACTGACTGAGTCACCCAGGTGTTCCCTTTGTCTCCTTTTGATTTCTTTGTTGACCCATTCATTGTTTAGTAGCATGTTATTTAACCTCTGTGTGTTTTGGTCTTACCAGATTTTTTTTCTTGTGGTTGATTTCTAGTTTCATAGGATGAGAATAAAAAAGATGTATGCTGTATGACTCCAATCTTTTTAAATCTCTTGAGATTTATTTTATGGCCTAACATGGGATATATTCCAGAAAATGTTCCATGTGCACTTGAAAAGAATGTGTATCCCACTGTTTTAGAATGGAATGCTTTGAATATTTCTGTTTGATCCATCTGGTCCAATGTGTCATTAAAAGTCACTGTATACTTGTTGATTTTGTGTTGGATGATCCATCCATTGACATAAGTAGGGTGTTAAAATCCCCTACTATTATTGATTTACTATTGATTACTTTTATGTTTGTTATTAGCTGCTTTATGTATTTGGGTGCTCCCATGTTGGATGCATACATGTTTATAATTATTATATCTTCTTGTTGGGATTGTCCCCTTTATGATTATGTAGTGTCCTTCTTTGTTTCTTGTTACAGTCTTTTTAAAAAATTCTACTTTGTCTGATATAAGTATTGCTACCCTGGCTTTCTTTTCACTTCCATTTGCATGATAAATGCTTTTTCATCCCCTTAACTTTAAATCTGCTTGAGTTGTTAGGTATGTAATGAGTCTCTTCTAGGCTGGCAGCATATAGATGAGTTTTGCTTTTTTATCCATTCTGTCACCCTATGTCTTTTGATTGGAGTGCTTAGTCCATTTGTATTCAAAGTAATTATTGATAGGTATGTACTTACTGTCATTTTATTTCTTAAATAACAATTGTTTTGTAGTTCTTTTCTGTTCCTGTCTTCTCTTACTCTCATCTCTCATGGGTTGCTGGATTTCTTTAGTGATATACTTGGATTCCTTTTTTTTTTGCATATTTATCACCTATTATTGATTTGTGGTTATCATTAGGCTTATATGTGACTTTGTATGCATACAGTAGTCCATATTAAGTTAATGGTTGCTTACATTTAAACCCATTCTAAAAGCACTAAACTTTAACTCCTTTCCCCACATGTTTTACGTATATGGTGTCATATTTTACATTCTTTTACTTTATGAATCCTTTGATTTTTATAGATATAGTTCACAGTGCTGTTTTTGTGCTTTCTACTTTTCTTCCTCCTGCTTATGGTCTCCTTTTCCAATCCAAGAGTCCCCTTGGGGCACCTTGGTGGCTCAGTTAGTTAAATATCCAACTCTTGATTTCATCTCAGGTCATGATCTCAGGGTTAGGAGATGGAGCCCAGCATCTGGCTCCGTGCTCAGCCAGGAGTCTGCTTGGGATTCTCTCTCTCCTTCTCCTTCTATTCCTTCTCCCATTCACATGTTCTCCCTCTATCTCAAATAAAATCTTTTAAAAAAAAGTTTCTTTAATATTTCTTGTAAGAGTAGTTTTGTTGTGATGAATTCCTTTAATTTTTCTTTGTCTGGGAAATTTTCTATCTCTCCTATTCTGAATAATGGCCTTGCTGGGTAGAGTACTCCTGGTTGCAGGTTTGGGTTTTTTTTTTTTTTTTTTTCCTTTGAATACTTTGACTATATCACACCACTCTCTTCTGGCTTGCAAAGGTTTTGTTGAAAAATCAGCTGATAGCCTTATGAGGTTTCCCTTGTATGTAACTGTTTTATTTTCTCTTGCTGCTTTTAAAATTCTCTCTTTCTCTAGATTTGGTAAATTTTCAGCTATTATTCCTTCAAAGAGATTTTCTGCCCACTCTTCCCTCTCTTCTTCTTCTAGGATCCCTATAATATGAATGTTATTATGCATGATAGTGTCATTGAGTTCCCTTAATGTATTTTCATTTTAAAAATATTTTTCCTCTTTCTTTTTCAGCTTTATTGCTATTACTGTGTCCTCCAGGTCACACTGGTCCATTCTTCTGCTTCCTCTTGTCTACTATTTATTCCCTCTAGTGATTTTAAATTTTAGTTATTGAGTTCTTCATCTCTTATGGGTTCTTTTTTATGCTTTTCATTCTTTCTTAAGGGTCTCATTGAGGCCTTCCACTCTTTTCTCAAGTCCAGTGAATATCTTATGATCATTATTTTAAATTCTCTATTAGGTATATTACTTACCTAGGTTCTATTTAGATCTCTTGCTGTGATTTTGTCCTGTTCTTTCATTTAGGACATATTCCTCTATCTCATTTCGTCTAACTCTGTATGCATTTCTATGTGATAGGAAATGTCAGCTCTATCTCTTGTTCTTGAAAGTAGTGGCCTTGTAAAGAAGAGATCTTTTGCCCTGCAATGTAATGTCCCCTGTTCACCAGAACCTGGTGTTTCAGGGGTGCCTCCTATCTGTGTTTGTTGCATGTACCCTGCTGTTATGGCTCAGGTGCATTTGTCTTCAGTTCAGCTGTCTGCAATGGCTCTCTTTGTGTGTTAGGGGCATGGTTTTGGTCCTTGTGTTATTAGTGGGCCAGTGTGGGGCCACCTTGGGCTTGAGCTGAATCAGAGCAGGCATTTGCCAGAATTTGCATTAACAGCAAACTGCAGTGTGCTCTCCCTGTGTTGTCCTCTGAGAAGCTTATATTGATGAATGGGGCCTGTAGTCAGACCAGAAGTCTACTACTGGGGGTCATAGTGGGATTGGTGTTCGTGGTTATCTTTCCCTCTTCCCCCAGGACAAGAGTCTGTTTGAAGTGGTACTTGCCCCTGTTGTACAATGTGACACTTGTGGCACTGCTTTGGATTGACTCCTCCTGAGGGCAAATCTGCAGGAGAATGCAGGGGCAAGGCATGTGGGGCCAGCAAGGTTTGTGCTGGTGTGCCACGGAAAGGGATCTGCTACTTCAGAAAGCTCCTGCCCCTGGACTGGAGCGGGTGAATCTATAGGAGAGCAGGGAGGCTTGGGGGAAGGTGACATGCTGTTAGCAAGGTACATGGGGGTCTGCTGCAGGAGGAGACCTGTAGCTGCCTGGGAAAACACTTGTCCCAACTAGGATAGAGGTGGTAAATCTGCAGAAAAGAGTGAGGGTGGGATGTGCTATTAGCAAGACAGTGTTTATGTTGCACTGGTTCCTACACGTGTCCATTTACCTAGGCTGGGGTTAGGTGAGGGAAGTGGTGCCCACTAGCTCTTTTGTTATTGGACAAGTCTCCAACAGATCCCTGCCCCTCCAGCATATACTCTGAGATTAGTAAATAAGTCTCTCTTCCTTATACCCTATGCATTTTTCAACTGCTGCTTCTAAGCTGTATTTCATTAGGGTTGTTTGTTCTGCTGTCTCTTTAAGGGTGGGGACTCAGTTTCCTCTTACCCTCCTGGCTCTGCCAGAGCTGAGCTTGCTGATTTTTAAAGTTCTAGGTGTTAAGTCCCACTAATTATAAGATCACAGAACTATGCTCCCTGGTTTTCAAAGCCGAATGATATGGAGATTTGTCTTCCCTATATGGGCTCCTGTGTTTGGGGTGCCTGGTGTGAGGGACTGTTTCTTTCCTCTATCTATGCCCTCAGCATCTTTCCCTCCTGTAGATAGTCCTGTGGGTCAGTCTGACTCCTGACCACATCTCTTAACCTGTTTGATGTGTCCTCTTCTCTACATTTATCTAGAGGATCTGTTCTACCAGGCTTTGGGTCATTTTCTGGGTTATTTAAACTGATGTGGATGTTACCTAGTTGTAGCCATAAGATGAGGTGAGCTGGGGATCCTTCAACTCCATCTTTCTTCACTCCCCAAATAGGAGTTTATAATGCTTTACCTTCCTTCTTTGTCAGAAGTTCAAATACAAGAAAATACACATAAAACACTCTCACTGAACTTCTGAAATAAGAGTATACATCCTATGTAAGTTTTATTACATGAAAAATTTATGCCAATTATCTAAATATATGGGAGATGATCATAAAGAACATGAAAATGTACTGATAATCTATACCACATACCAAATTACATATTAAAAAGATTTCACTAGAACTAACTTTACTAGAATGAGCTGTAGAATTAGTGTTAAAAATATATAGTGGCAAAAAAAATATGTATAGTGGCTACATTCATTTTCAAAGATTACAAATATTTTTAAATTCAAATTTAAAGTGAATTTCTTACTCATGAAAATAAAAAGTGGCTCTGGTTTGAATCAAAACTGGCAAAGGAAAAACTAACTCAGTTAATTTACAAAGTGTAACTATCAGTAAAATTATAAATATAGGTAAAATACTACCTCTATAGTCTTTAGAGAATCTTACTTGTTGATATATATAATATGGATACAAGCCTTAATCATAAAAGAGTAACTCTATTACTTGAACTCTGAGCTCAAGTAAACAAATAAAATGGTAGATATTGTTTCATAATTTAAAAAATAGAGTATATGGGCAAAAATATTATAGAGAAACTAACTATGTTCAAGAAACTTTTTGCCAAATCATTATAAACAAAATATGTACATCTACTCATAGACCATATCTTGTCACAAGTAAAACAACTTCTTTCCCAGGAAAAGAAAATTTTCTTGTTTTTAGAATTAATTCTTCTGCCCTAACTTTATTCTCAGTTCAGAAACATATATTAGAGAGTGTTATTGCTTAAATTGTGTTACTTCCCAAAATATGTTTAAAAACTAATTCTTGACACTTGCATGTTAACTTGTTTGCAAATAGGGTCTTTATAGATGTAATCAAGTTAAGGTCATACTGAATTATGGTGGGCTCTAATCAGACTGTGTCCTTATAAAGAAGAGCAGAAATAACATAGGAACCCAGGGAGAAAACCAGGTAATGAGGGAGGCAGAAATTGAAATAATGAGTTTATAAACCAAGGAATGCTAAGGATTGCCAGGAAACAACAGAAGCAAAGAGAAAGGAATATAACAGATTCTTCACTAAAGCCTTCAAAAGAGCATGGCCCTGCAAACAACTTGATTTTGGACTTTCAACTTCAAGAATTGTGAAAGAGTAATTCTTTAAAATTTGAGCCATTCAGTTTATGGTAACTTGTTACAGCACACCTAAGAAACTAATATAAAGACCCAAACTACTGTTTACTTCTATTTTTCTAGTGTAAATATCAGTTTCTCAGACTAAGCATCAGTGAATACATAAAAGATACTAAAATTCTTTTTTTTTTGAAGAAGAAAATTTTTCAAATCACTCTACCTTGCACATGGATTATTTCTCCAAATAATAGTGGCTGATACAAAGTTAAAATTTTAGAACAGGCAGTGAGTCCATGAACACCCAAGTAAAATTACTTGCAAAATTTGGAATGTACATTCAAAGATGGAAAGGTTAATAATAATTTTTTTAACAACTACATTTTTATTTTTATTTTTTTAAAAGATTTTATTTATTTATTTGACAGACAGAGATCACAAGTAGGCAGAGAGGCAGGCAGAGGGGGAGGGGAAAGCAGGCTCCCTGCTTAGCAGAGAGCCCGATGCAAGGCTGGATCCCAGGACCCTGGGATCATGACCTGAGCCAAAGGCAGAGGCTTTAACCCACTGAGACACCCAGGCGCCCCTAACAACTACATTTTAAAATAGTGAATTTTTTATTAGGGTCTTTGCTTTTTTTATTTATTTAAATTTTGTTAGTTAACATATAGTGCAATATTGGTTTCTGGAGTAGAAAATTTGGTGATTCATCACTTACACATAACAAGTGTCCTCTTTAAAAAAGGAAAGAAAACAGATGAACATATGGAAAAGGGTAAAGGAAAAAAAGGAATGAGCCGTAAGTGACCCTTTTTTTTTTTTTT